>OZ020288.1:3968854-4002405 GCA_963971205.1 Aethes cnicana | reverse complement strand
CATTGGCCCGCGTAGTATTACACACACATTTACAAGTGCAGCGCGCTGCCCGGTCTGCTGCATTCGAGTTGTGATCGAGATCGTGTTTTATAGGCAGTGTCCGCCGTGTGTCAGCTCACTTCATGAAGCCTATACTAGACCCTAAATCCTCGCAATTTTGTAAGAGATGTGAATTCCAAAAATAGATGTTAGTAATCGCGCCCCATATCAAATGCAGCATTACACAACAAACATATGAATCTTGGACTTTAAACAAGGTAATCTTGTATATTTACACAAATAATCTCGGAAACTGCTCTTAACGATTTGGATGAAATTGTCAATTATAGGCATTCTGGTGCAGCAACCCCGTAAGGGTGCGAAAAAACGATCTAGCTAGGTCCCACCTCTGGGGAAACTCATTCTTAGTAAAAAAAAAAAATCACCCAAACAAAACTAGGTACTGTCAAATGAAACGGCTAACTTGGTGTGACATTCCAGGATGCGCGGCCGGCAACGTGGCTGAGTCAGTAGTGCTCGAGCGCGAGGCGGAATCTACGCTTACATTCGCGGAGGGCGCGAGCCGCGCGTACGCCGGCCACATGACGCTCAAGTTCTCGCCCGACGCCACCAGCACCATGCAGCACCACAAGCACTACTGCCTCGAGGTGTCCGACAACTGCTCGCCCACCGTCGACCACTGCATCATCCGGAGCGCCAGCGTCGGTAAGGATCGTCCAATTTAGGAAGCAATATTGCTCTAGTTGGATTTGCCAAGAGACTAGAGTTGCTAATCGCAACTCGAGTAATGTTGATGCAACTAAACCTGAGAGGTTAGGTTGAGAGGCTAATCAAAGGTTTATTTATTTGGGTACATTCGACATTATTTACATGCCACTTACTTAATAAACATAACAAACAGGTTGCAGCTTTCTAATGTATATGACAATTAAGGAGTAACATAACATTATAGAGGCTTTGTGCAAGTGCCCCTAAGGGACTGAACATGGTGGTATGTGTCCTAGAGTGGGGACCTTGTCTCTGTAAACATAGTGGGGGACGCCCTCAGGCGCGGTATAGCAACGATCTTCGTAAGATCGCCGGCAAGAACTGGATGCGAGTTGCCGAAGATCGCGCTCATTGGTGCTTTGGGAGAGACCTATGTCCAGTTGTGGACGACAATAGGTATTTGGGCGTAGGTTATAAGTTTAGCGCGCGAGGATGGGAAGATTGTATGTTTGAATTGAGAAATAGTCTAACAGCGCCAACGTGCTACCGAGTTACTTTCAGTATATGCTGATATATGTAAGTAAACAATGTTGCAACTTGAATTTCAGCCAAATATCTGGAATTATCTTACTAATATAATAAAGCTGAAAGTTTGTTTGGATGTTTGTTACTCAATCACGCTAAAACGGCTCGATCAATTTGCATGAAATTTGGCATAGTTTCTAACCTGGATTAACACATAGGCTACCGGAAATTCCGGAAGCTTAGAGGGACCCCGGAAGGAGACTGGATAGAAATCCCGGGAATCCTACAAATCCCGTAATCCCGGAAAAGGTTTTAAAAGTATCCTGAAAAAAGGGCTTCGGAAATATAGTGTTAAATTTCCTGCATACGAAGTCGCGGGTAAAAGTACGTTTTGTATAAATTTCAACATCGATCGTGTCCACAGTGGGCGCGGCGGTGTGCGTCAGCGGCGCCGGCGCCAACCCGGTGATCAAGCACTGCGACATCAGCGACTGCGAGAACGTCGGCCTCTACGTGACGGATTACGCGCAGGGCGCGTATCAGGACAACGAGATATCGCGTAACGCGCTCGCCGGCATCTGGGTCAAGAACTTTGCCAACCCCATCATGCGCCGCAACCACATACACCACGGACGCGACGTTGGGATATTTACGTTTGAGAACGGGCTGGTGAGTCGGCTTTACTGCGTTTATTGCTTTCGTTAGTCTAGCAAGTAAGTGGTTAGCAAAGCGCTTCGCTGTGTACTCAATTAGAGACCGTGTTCCAGTCATTTCAAGACCTTTAATCCCTCCCTATCTCTTTCTGGTCGGTTCTTCTTGCTGAACTGTCTCCATCGGCTCCTATTAGTCGCTATGTTAGCGTATGTAATAGTACATTACAAACCTAGGGCCGTGAAATCGTTAATGCCATGTTAATGTCCCAGATCGTAGGTGTTTGTAAATAAGCGATCTGGGGCTTTACGAATTACCGCCCGTGGTTTGTCTAAAGTTTTACGTCTTGCCTTGGCCAGGAAGTGAGATTTTCTCGCGTACCGGGCAGAAAATCCCACTTTTTTGGTTGGTTGGACTGGACCTCTGGGTTTTCCCCTCTATGTTCCCAACGTTGATTATCTTTTCGAATAAAAAAATATTGCTTAATTCACAGGGTTACTTTGAAGCAAACGACATACACAACAACAGGATCGCCGGCTTCGAAGTGAAAGCCGGCGCCAACCCGACCGTGGTGCACTGCGAGATCCACCACGGCCAGACGGGCGGCATCTACGTCCACGAGTCCGGCCTCGGCCAGTTCATAGACAACAAGATCCACTCGAACAACTTCGCCGGAGTCTGGATCACGTCCAACAGCAACCCCACCATAAGGCGCAACGAGATCTACAACGGCCACCAGGGCGGCGTTTATATATTCGGAGAGGGACGCGGCCTGATAGAGCACAATAATATTTATGGGAACGCTTTAGCTGGCATACAGGTTAGTGTTTTGGATAGTAGTTAAGACACGCATGTTACTTATGATTTAAAATCATGGCATCTTACAAAAGAAAATTATGTCAGAAATTATGCCACAATAGTTTTCATATGACAGGTATGCGTTATATACACCAACATAATGATTAACATCAAATGATGTGGTCACCATCTCTTGAGAGTTTCTGTACATACTACAAACCCGTATTTGCCGTCAATATTGCCCTGTAACACCATATTAAATGCCGCTCCATTAGTATCACACTGCCGACGCATCCCGTTGCGGATTTGTTCCGTGTCTCCGTCCAGAGCTCAAGTATGACTCGAGATTCTTCAAAACTCTTAGGCCTCAGGGTGGGCAACGCTTTCGAGGGCCGCAGTGACCGCTTTCTATCAGGTGGCCTGTGTGCTCATTTGCCTACCAATTGGTAGGCAAATGAGCACACAGGCCACCTGATGGAAAGAAGAAGAAGAAACCGCCGGACGCCGCTGCGATGTGCGGAAAAATGTGTCAACCGCCTTACTCGTGCAATCGTTGATATTTTCTGCTCTGCACCAACCGCTAGTATAAATACGCGCTCTACATAATAGAATCGTTTTGAAATAGCTCTAATCCTGTGCCCACAGATCCGCACAAACAGCGATCCAATAGTGAGGCACAACAAGATCCATCACGGGCAGCACGGCGGGATCTACGTGCACGAGAAGGGGCAGGGGCTGATCGAGGAGAACGAGGTGTACGCCAACACGCTCGCCGGCGTCTGGATCACCACCGGCTCCACGCCCGTGCTGCGCCGCAACCGGATCCACTCGGGGAAGCAGGTCGGTTAACTACGTTGTTAAACTGTACAACACTGTATATAGGAACTGCCAGTCTCAGCTATCCAATATTGTCGATCAAATAACTACAACAAACGGCTCGGTGACTACTTTGCGCGACCGTCAGCATTGGCTTTACTCACTCCTAAACATTGGTGAGTAAGGGTAGAGTAGATCTTCTACTATCTAAAGTCCCGCGCCTTCACATTTCAAAACGCATCATATTTTTTATTATTATTTAAAAAGCACCACCAACCCTCTCAACTACAATACATTGAAGCGTTTTGAAACGTGAAGGCGCGGGACTTTAGATAGTAGAAGATCTCTAGGTTGAATCGAACTGTCCGTTAAAGTTAACGTTAACTTTAAATATTTTAGTATGGGACAAAATGACGTTTCTGTATGAAATGACAGCTCGACGGCCATATTTAACGACCAGGAGTCCGTCCACTGTGCTTGAATTAACCCACCCTATGTAAAGCCAAGTAACGTAACCATTCGTAAAGTAACCAAGAAAAGTTACGCGTGTATCTTCTGCTTATGATGAAGTGTGTCCTACAATCATGAGTATCACTCTACTCTGCGATTGAAATAACTTCCGTAACTTGCAATCTTACACATTTGAAAAAAGGTATTCTATGGCGAATGAGTTTAAATATACTGGTAGACTAGCAACTCCAAGTTGATATGCTGGACCGACTTTGACGATGGCAACATGAATTGAAGTAAAGTTGTATTTGTTTCGACAGGACATGTTCTGGCTTCATAATTTAACATTGTAATTATTTCTTCTTTTTTTGTATTATTTGAAGCCGTGGTGGTCTAGTGGTTCGACCTACCGCCTCTCATGCAGAGGGTCGGGGGTTCGATTCCGGCTCGCACCTCTAAGTTTACTTATGTGCGAAATTCAATTTGAATTAACCACTGTGCTTTTCGGTGAAGGAAAACATCGTGAGGAAACCTGCACGTAAGTGCGAAGTAATTCAAAGATGTGTGTGAAGTCCCCAATCCGCACTGGGCCCGCGTGGGGACTATAGCCCAAACCCTCTCGTAATGAGAGGAGGCCTGTGCCCAGCAGTGGGACGCAAATAGGCTGTGATAGTAGTAGTAGTAGTAATTATTTCTTCACGTTCATACTTAATCCCACGCAGCGAGTAGTAACGCTTAACTACCCTCCAGGTCGGAGTATACTTCTACGACAACGGCCACGGGAAGTTAGAAGACAACGACATCTTCAACCACCTGTACTCGGGCGTACAGATCCGAACGGGCAGCAACCCCGTGATCCGCGGCAACAAGATATGGGGCGGCCAGAACGGCGGCGTGCTCGTCTACAACGGAGGCCTGGGGCTGCTGGAGCAGAACGAGATATTCGATAACGCCATGGCCGGTGTGTGGATCAAGACTGACTCCAACCCGACGCTCAAGAGGAACAAGATCTTTGATGGGCGCGATGGGGGAATTTGTATTTTTAATGGAGGGAAGGTTTGTTGGATTTTTATATATTTTAACTACCTATGTTCTAAAAGAACATAGATGAATCCTAACATAAATCCATATCCATACTAATATTCTAAATGCGAAAGTAACTGGCTGTCTGTTACCTCTTCACGCTTCAACCGCTGGACCGATTGCGATGAAATTTGGCACGGAGATAGTTGGTGTCCATGGAAAGGACATAGGCCGCTTTTTATCCCGGAAAAAGGCATAGTTCCCGCGGGAACGCGATAACCGAATTCCACGCGGGTGAAGTCGCGGGCAGAAGCTAGTACTGAATATGGTTTTGGTTGTAGGACATTGAACAGAAAAGTATAAAGCTATGTTGAATCTTCAGATAGTTCTACAGCGCACAGTAAGCACAATTAAAGTGTGCCGCCTTAATGGCTATAATCCCTTGCACGAGGCTTTCCCAAAGCCGGACAGACGTAGACTGTCACCATGTAGGGTATTTTTTTGAAACTGGCAGACTACTGCCAATGACTGTACTGCAACATTTTGATTACATGCAGATCTCCATTCAAACCGGTTTGCGTACGCTTCGCGCGCGCTGATTGTTCAAGTGCTAAAGCAGATGGAGCTCGTTTTCGTAGTGGTACTTCGGTGACGCGAAGCCTAATAGCAAATATCACTGCTTTTACACCTATCGCCACAGTTGAAATCAAAAGACCGTCACGAACAACTCAGAAGGCGCGCGGTGAAGCAATTAAGCCGTTGACGCAGAGTCTGTTGTTGTGTTTCGCTGTTTTCATTAATTTCTCAATATTATTGAATGAAAACATGAATAATCGCTGTATGGTCGAATAAAACATTATGGTATGGATTGCAACAATTGCAATGAAGTAATATCGTTTGAAAACTTTCCATCGCATTTTCCATGCATTTTAATGTCATCTTATTATTTGAATGCCTAACCAACGAATATAAAACGAGACGCGTCATTCAACCATAGAATGATTACTTCTTTTTTAATTCATTAATATTGAGAAAATATTAATGAGTTTTTTCAAAATTTTAATTTTTGGGACACGTTTTTATTGCTGACTGTACTTTTCTTTGTAAATCTCTCATCTACCCTTGAAGACGAATCAAACGAGCCCAAATTCGATGAGTTTATGTAGTTTTATTACGGAGTTCCTAGGCCACCTTCCAGCTCCATCATCAGATCAGCTCCACGTCATCATAATATGTATTGCATTGTCACGCGATTTACATATTCGTGCAAAATTTCAGCTCAATCGGAAAGTGGGTCAAATTTAACTTCCAAGATTCCATTACATAGTTACATACAGGTCGACCTAATAAAAGCGTGTTAAAAACAGCGAAACATTTGACAGCTATATGCGACGTTGCCAACTTTCGGAATAAACCCGTTCGCCGTCTAAATTGTCGTGCTATACCGATAACGAGTTATTGTTGTTTGCAGGGAGTATTGGAGGAGAACGACATATTCCGCAACGCGCAGGCGGGCGTGCTGATCTCGACCCAGAGCCACCCGGTGCTGCGGCGCAACCGCATCTTCGACGGGCTGGCGGCCGGCGTCGAGATCACCAACAATGCCACCGCCACGCTCGAGCACAACCAGATATTCAACAACCGGTTTGGAGGTGAGACCCTAAACGTTTTCCTTACCCTGACGGCGCGAGAGACCATAGTGTAAATTCTCTCTCTCTCTCTTCAACCTATATCCACCCAATGCTGAGTGTAGGTCTCCTCCATTGCACTCCATCCCTTCAGATCTTGGGCTTTTTGCATCCAATCTTTTCCAGCCACTTGGACAAGATCATCTGTCCATCTTGCGGGTTGCCTGCCTACATTTCTGCGACCAGTCCTGGGTCTCCATTCGAGTACCTTCACGCCCCACCGGCTGTCCTGCCTTCGACAAATGTGCCCCGCCCACCTGTGTTTTCTCTGAGTGCTGACCTTCGCTACATCTACGAGTCTAGTTCTCCTTCTGATCTCGGTATTCCGAATTCTGTCGCAGAGGGAGATCCCCAGCATGGCTAGCTCCATTGCTCTCTGTGTGTAGTGTAAATTAACCGGGCATTATTCTCGCACTAAGAGACCGAGCTTAAGGCCGCTCCTATACCCAGCTCTGCCGTCACTGTTTCTCGTGCAACGAATGAAAGAGAAAGCGCTACGCACAGAACGCCCGATTTAGTTTGTAGTCTAAAAACATTGCATTTATAAAGCTGTAAATTTACGCATTTAATATGGATAATTTTTCTGTTATGTTTAGTTTTACACTACATTGCTTGATATAATAAACTGGAG
Organism: Aethes cnicana; assembly: GCA_963971205.1. Taxonomy (NCBI): domain Eukaryota; kingdom Metazoa; phylum Arthropoda; class Insecta; order Lepidoptera; family Tortricidae; genus Aethes; species Aethes cnicana. Next base: position 3,995,115 of record OZ020288.1, on the reverse strand, counting down.
TAAAGTTGAATTAAAGGTCGGAGTTAGAGGTTGCTTTGGAATTAATTGTATCGAGCGTAGTTTCGTGAAACGTGTAACGAAAGCTGTCAATTTAAGGATGATATAATCAAATATAACATATGTTTTTTCATATTTTTTACTTTTAGCATTTCTTAGAAAAGTATGATCTTACATGAGCAATTTGACGCTGCTGGGTCAGGGAACGGCCTTAAGAGGGTCCGAAAGTTGGGAACGTCGCATATAGCTGTCAAATGTGTCGCAGTTTTTATTAATTTCTTAATATCACCGAATTAAAAAAGAAGTAATCCTTTTATGGTTAAATGACTCGGAGCATTCCTTTTCTATAGCCAGCTGTCGGAAAATACATCTTATTAAAATAACCTACCCTATCCAAAAGACTTGGAAGTCTTGAAATATTTTACTGCAACCGCTTAATAAATATTTATGTTGTACTTACTTACTAGTCAGCATAATACCCAATGGATTCTCTACCAGTGAACTTTGTATTAATTAAGAAATTTCAACTTTTTCCAGGGCTTTGTCTGGCATCTGGTGTGACTCCATTAGTGCGGGGCAATAAAATATTTAGTAATCAAGACGCCGTAGAAAAGGCGGTCGGCGGCGGGCAGTGCCTCTATAAGATATCCTCATACACATCGTTTCCAATGCACGATTTCTATAGGTAAGCGCTGTTATAATTGTTTTTATATATGTGAATATATAAAAACAAAAAAAAAATATAGTGTTAAATATACTTGTGATAAATTTAATGGTGAAATCTGTTAAAGAGTGATTGTAATTATCATCTATGTTTCCAGATGCCAGACTTGCAACACGACAGACCGCAATGCAATTTGTGTTAATTGCATCAAAACGTGCCATTCGGGACATGATGTGGAATTCATACGCCATGACAGGTGGGTGTAACGTATTATAGATCTCCCTAAAATTACCTAAACTCATTGATGTATTATAAATTTACGATCTATTATAAGTAAGGATTCACAATCAGCCGGAGAAAAATGGCCCCGTCATAACGGGTGCCCGATATTTTCTAATGTAAGTTCACTCCATATATTCTGTTAGGCACTGTTTCTCCATATGTTATTACTTATTATAGGTCCAGCCTAAACTTTGTCTAAAAAACACGAACAATTGGTATGTATGGAAAATTACCGTGTCGTAGTCGTAACTTGCGCGTAATAATTCAATTCAATCATTTATTCAGCAAATTGGCCACATAGGGGAACTTTACGTCAGAAAAAGAATTTACCCAATAAAAATGATTTGTTGGCATGACGGCCGTTTGGCACCGTTAGAAGGCGGCCGCCTTTTGTGAGACGTATTTTAAGCTATCTAGTTGGAGCCTTCGTCGAGATTTTGTTTTCTTGAATAGAAATAGAAAGGTTGGTGCTCTCAACCTGAAATAATGAAGCTTAGAGTGTTGTGTCAGCGACGCAATGTAACATGTGCGTGTGTCGTTCCAGATTCTTCTGCGACTGCGGCGCCGGGACTCTGTCGAACCAGTGCCAGCTGCAGGGTGAGCCCACTCAAGACACCGACACGCTGTACGACTCTGCGGCGCCCATGGAGTCCCACACACTCATGGTCAACTGAACCCACCCACCCACCACGCCCCGCCAACCAACCTACCATTATTTTTATTACCTAAAACCACTGTAAATTACCATTAACATGCCTCCTAGCGCATACTCCTCACGCCTCGCTCGTGCTAAACCTAATTAGATATTCGTACTAGTTCGAACATCGCTGGTATATCGACGTTACGCTGTCTGTATATGTAGGGACGATTCTTTTTTTAATCATGAGTACTTAATAATTATGTATTTTCGTCGAGTAGTATCATGCATTCCCAAATTGTAATCGTAACCGTAATCACGTGAATCACATTGATATATTAGAATAATGTTATTCGTTTTATAAGATGTACCGGTAGCCGTGTTTACATTGTAACATGTACTATAGTTTCATAGTCGTGAGATATATTGATTTTAGTTATCCATCTATATATTTCAACACTTGAGCAAGCATTTCTTTTATTGATCTGTTTTCTTGTCATTTTTGTTTTGAAGCTACCAATTTTTGTTTCACTTTATCGAAGATCAGGAATTAATAATAATATTCAGTTTTTTTTTGTATACAGAGTGACCTGTTTTATTTATTAGTTCACGTATGCAAGCAAGAGACACATATAATAAGCCCTGTGTATTATTTAGTAACGTAACATAAGTAAACGATCTGGCGACTACAAATGTCGGGACGGCACCTTGTAATATTTGCTGTCCATTTTTTTATTCAATTGACGACTTATTATGTATTGTTTCGGAGCATTTATTCGTCAGCTCTTCTGGCCGCAGGGGTTGTAGTCGAGACGTTTTAGTTAATAAAAATATTAGTGGAAGTTCTATGTTTAGGGGAAGCGTCGCGGACGCTCGGCGCGGCGCATTTTTAATCTCCATTGGGAGTCTGCCTCGCCTAACTACTCAGGCGCTCCTAATGCGCTTTGTAAATATTTATGTCACACAATAATCGAAACGTAGGAAATAATGTATTTGTATCATTATATTTTTATTATTGATCACAACATGTATGTTTAATTATGAATTAGGTCGTCGTACGTTCAGGGAGAGCCGCCACGCAGCCGCGCGGCTAGCGAGCCACGCAACTCTATAATTAGGAAGCAAATTTCAAGAAAGAATGCGCGTATTTAATTGGAAAAGATCTTAGGTACAATTGATATTTTATTATATTGTTAATTTAAAATTTGGTATTGATATCGATCGAGAAGCAATGTTAGGAAACTGGGAAAAGCCGCACGTGAGCGGCTAGAGTGCTGATAGTGATAAGTTAGCCGATAAGCTATAATAAAAAACTAAATTACTCAGTAATCACTATTGCAAATTTCGAATCGTTAAATCGTCTCTCCAAAGCACGGTATGCTCTGAATCTGCTTTTTTATAATCCTCAATCTGTGATCATCGCTAAATGTCTAAGTAAAATATTTTTAGTTGATCCATACAAACTGAATTATGACATTGTACATCATTAAAATTTTATTGTGGCGCCGATGCTTTATATATAATTGAACGAAAATTGTTATTTATTGAATTGTCAGTATGTTCTTAATTTATTGAATTCATATCTGGATATTTTGTTTAAACATGAAGATACCACTGTAAAAGCCGTGATATACATCATATAATATTATATATCGGCATTTTATTTAATATGTTTTACCCTCATTAACCTTTTCAAGGCCACCAACGACGGATTAATCCGTCAGGGAACCGGGAGTGACGGGAGTTACATACGGCTAATATTCGCTTTAAACGTCAGACATCCGCGGCGTGTTAGTGACTGTTATTGTATTTGACAGTGCATTGAAAAGGTTGAAAAAAAGGTACAGGTTTACAAAACTTAGAAGGCGCGTGGATTAAGCAATAATAGACTGTGTCAACTGCCCAAGTGTTTCGCCGCGCGCCTTTCTAAGTTGTGTTGTACTGTAATGGCACCAGCGTCGGACAAAGCTCTATTCACTGACACTAGGAGGTACAACAAAGACTACAATATTTATTTATTTATTTAAACTTCATTGCACATACAAAATGTATACAATTGGCGGACTTAATGCCTAAAGGCATTCTCTACCAGTCAACCATAAGGCCAAACAGAAAGAAAAATGAGTAGGTGCATCAATATCAGAAAGAAACTAGGTACAGAAATACAAGGAAGATAACAAATAATTCCAAAAGAGGATAAATTTACATAAACGTACATAAAAATAACAAGAAATAATAATAATATTATACTAGAGATATACCTACAATAGAATCTATGACGCGTGAATTAACCATAATAGGCTGTTTCAACAGTGTTAGACCTCATCCAGAAAGGGCTAATTTGTCGCGATTCTTTCGCGCATACATTGCTTCCAGAAAGGGCGAATTCACTGCGATTATTTCGCGCATATTTTTGAGTTAGCGCGTAAACTGGACGCAAACAAGGCGGTCCTAATATCTAACAGGCAACAGCGTCCTATAGGCTTGTGAAGAAATCCGGCACGGCATAAATACGATCAGATCCGAATCAGGGTAATGTAAAAAAACGGATATCTATCGCAATCCACCGTCCACAACAGCCTATTTACGGCCCAATGCTGGGCACAGGCCCCCTCTCATTATGAGAGGGTTTGGACTATATGTATGTGGGGACTCCACACGGGCCCAATGCGGATTGGGGACTTCACACACATCCTTGAATTACTTCGCAGAAGCGTGCATGTTTCCTCACGATGTTTTCCTTCATCGAAAAGCTCTGTGGTAAATTCAAGCTGAATTGCGCACATAAATAATAGGTGCGAGCTGGATTCGAACCTCCTCATTCAACTTCGTACAAATACTAATACTACTACGGCTACTTCGGATCGGACGATAGTCAGTAAATGCGCTAAATGCCATTCAGTTACTGTTCTATAATTGTAAAGGCGTTACGAGCACGAGAGTACTCTACGGACACCAACTCGCCACGACTCACCTGGGTACAGACAACGCGAGCATGCCGCGGCAGAGGTCGGCGGGTATGAGATGAGAACCGAATTAGAGCCCTTTCAAACGGAGACATCCGATTCTTTTCAGGAACTGTTTTTTGTAGGATCCGATGAGAAGAAAACCGAATAGGGTGGAGGCCGGTTTTACAGGACCGCAGATTCCCACAATACCGGACGGCCATGAGAACACATCTTGCAGGGATTTCCGTATAATGAAGGGGAAAAGAAACGAATGTTTGTATCAAAACAAATTTATCTAATAGACTTTTGTATATTTACAAATGGCCATCTGATTCATTCACATTACCATCTTAAAAATCTAATTAAGTACGATTCGTAGATTAAAAAAATAAAAATATGATAATGTTGATTAATCAATTAGAATTACAAACATTACTGCTGAATTTATTAAAATTATGTTTAGTTTCCTTGGGTGTATGCTCGTGATAGTTTTTGCCGGGGAGACCGTCTCCTAGGTGATACGTGAATGGCTTTTAAAGGTGTGTTTACTTTTCTAGGTTCTCCTGAGCAAGTCGGCGTGCGTAAACTTCTGGGTGTGCACAACGGCTTTCTCAAAGCGGGTGTCATAAAAGGTGTAGTTTTCGCTTGCGGAGAAACTTTTCTAATCGGAGGGGTTGTCTTTCTACTCGGTTGTAAAGTAGCCATTGCGTTACTTCGGTTTTCGTATTGACGATCGGACCTTGGAGGCACGTTTGGTGCTGCCTCAATATTCCTGTGTATCCTAACAGGTATACCGGGAGAATCTTGACACATATTGGACTGCATCTTCGGTCTGACATGAGCTATTAGTTTTGGTTGCCTGCTCAGTTGGGTGACATTCACTCTGGGTCTCCTAGCAAATCCAGAATGCGCGCTTTTCTCACTTTTACCTGAGGACTTCTCTGATTCAGATTCAAAGAGCTTTGCCTTGGCTAGTACGGCTCCCGCATTCTGTTTCCGCAGTTTATTGACGGAGGGCCTGCCGGAATTGCCGGTGCTGTCCAACTCTCCAGTCTTATCCATGAAAAATGCCGCAGCACTCCTCCACTTTTGTTGCGAATTTGATGGACTGGCTTTGGCCAATCTACCTGAAGACTTTGGAATGACATTTTGGTAATGCCCCGACTGATCCATTGAATTGACTGACTGAATAGATTTCCCGGTAGAATTCAAAGTATTATTTGCGGAGCTTTCTGAGGCAGTCCCATCCCAGCTATTGTTAGTAGTTATGTTCAAAGACCTGCGTGATGGGCCTCTAGTAAAGGTTTTGTCCAAATTATAGTCTGAAGCGAGGCTGATACGTTTCCGCAATTGATATTTTTGACTAGAATCAAGACCATGGTTGTTAGGCGATTTTTGCAATATGGCAGCGTTGTTGTCGTTTATGACAGGTTTTTGATTCTTTGGCACGCCTAAATCGGGTTTGGCCGTACTGGTCCGCTCGCGCCTAGTTAATCCCACGTAGGGATAGAACCTATCAGCGATTTGACTCGCTTGAGACTGTAAGGACGTGTTCCACGACTTATGCCTAACGATTTTTGGGATATTTTCTTTAGATCGGCGTCGTATGGTGCCGATTTTCCTAGCGCTTGGAGATCTTATTATTTTGGCTTGTTCATTTGGCCTTATTTTTAATTCCTTACTTAATCGTCTCGCTAAGTGATCTGAACTTGGGCAGTGCAAGTTTGCCACTTCCTCTAAAGTTTGCTCATAGACACTCTGTACTTGCTGTAATGGTTCCACTCTCGGTATGACATCCGTGAATTCTCTGGAGAGTCTGTTTTCTATAGCAGACACTCTGCTCTTGATTTCCTCGTATTCCTGCTTCGATATTCTGACATAGTCTTTGTCGGTTTGTTTCATGTCGGGAGATAAATCAATGGTGTCATGTGCGCTGAACAAACGTTCAGAGGAAGTGAGTAAGTCCTCACTGCTGGCACTGGTTTCAGAATTTTTATGGCAGTTCATTTCAGAATTAATTATGGGAGTACTTCTTGCATCCATCATACTCAGTCTTATTCTCTTCCTTTCCGTGATGCCCCTGTGAGGAAATAGTACATTACAGACCTAGGGTGGTGAATTCGTAAATGTCCCAGATCGCAGAATTCTGTGGCCCGAACCGAAGGTGAGGGCCATAATTATGCGATCTGGGGCTTTACGAATTACCGCCCGTGGTTTGTCAAAAGTTTTACGTCTTGCCTTGGCCAAGAAGTGAGATTTTCTCCCCGCGTAGCGGGCAGAAAATCCCACTTTACGGCCAAGGGTGAAGTAAAAAAAAATATGAATGCATCATTGCGATTGTGTTTACTTAATGACATAGAGAGGCCATTTTTCAAAAATGTCTTACATCTACACTAATAATAACGCGCCAGTAGAGAAGCGCGTTAGTAACTTAAAATAACTACTTAAAAAAAAAAATTGAATTTGATGTAAAAAGACAATCTGCCACTTAGTAGCCAGTGGTTGTTTACTTACATTTTCATTGGAGTAAAAGATAATTCTTTTTGCGGTAGATTTTTCGTAATATCTTTCCTGTAAACAATAAATAGAAATAAAATATCTGGATAGCCCCACATTGTCAGTTGATTCAACTGCTTAAGAAATATAGTAAAATATATTTTACATCAGTATTATATTTTGAATGAATAGTTAAGTTAAAGTTACTACTACTACAGCCTAATTGCGTCCCACTGCTGGGCAAACTGGGCACGAAAGGGTTTGGGCTATGGTCCCCACGCAGGCCCAGCGCGGATTGGGACTTCACACACATCTTTGAATTACTTCGCAGATGCGTGCAGGTTTCCTCACGATGTTTTCCTTCGCCGAAAAGCTCATGGTAAATTCTAATTGAATTTCGCACGTAAGTAAATTCTAATTGAATTTCACACGTAAGTAAATTCTAATTGAATTTCGCACGTAAGTAAATTTAGAGGTGCGAGCAGGAATCGAACCCTTGGCATGAGAGGCGGTAGGTCGAACCACTAGGCCACCACGGCTTTTAAGTTTAAATTAAAAAATCTAAATATATAAAACTCAAAGGTGACTGACTGACTGACATAGTGATCTATCAACGCACAGCCCAAACCACTGGACGGATCGGGCTGAAATTTGGCATGCAGGTAGATGTTATGACGTAGGCATCCGCTAAGAAAGGATTTTGCGAAATTCCCACGGGAACGGGAAAAAACGGAACTTTACATTTTAGTCGATTTATATTATAGTTTAACGTTTAGTACGTGTTTCGTGTTTGTCACTCCCGCGGGTCCTCTGAAAATCAGCGTCGGAACGTCTTTGCGTTTGCCGACAAATGCTGAGAGGATTCCCTTTTTAAATATTTTTTGCATGCTTATTAATATTACATTAAGTCATTCATGTAAACTAGTCTTAAGTTGCATGTGAAAATATTTGAAATAAATATCTCTCTCTCTCTCTCTCTCTCTCTCTCTCTCTAATATTTCTGCGCATACGAAGTTGCGGGGAAAAGTTAGTAATAATATAAACTTACTTTTTCTTAGCCGAGAGACCTTCATAACCATCAAACTTTCGTTTGGAGGTGGATTTGCTTAGTATTGGTGTCTTTCCATTTTCACACACAGTTGCTGGCGTGTTCACTCCCCCAGAGACCATTTTGCGTAGACCGCTCAACATACCTGTTCAAGGAGCCAATTTTAAAGAGTGTTGCTTTTATAAAAACATTATTTTATCACGATAACTTACGGTTAAGTGACCCACTTCGTCTCTTTTTCCTTCTCGCCAAATGGGCATCAGTATCATCATCTAACTGTGTCATGAGATCTTCGGTCAAAAGACCAATGTGCTGGGAATTTTCTATGAATATCTGAAATGTTTGAAGAATATAGTATAAATGCAAAGTGACCAGGTAAATAGGTAGGCTATTATCATTAAGTCTCTTCCAGTCAAGCTTTGGAAAGTGGATCTTGCAAAAAGGGCATTAATGATAGGTGGTGTAAAATTGTGGTTTGCTTAGGGTTGCCATCCGGGCAGGTGGATTGACATGATTAGCAGGACATGTTTAGCTTTTTTAAGTATTGTCCGGGCAAATATATTTGTGTCTGGCCTGTCCCACTTTTTGTTAACAGAGGCGGAGAGCTATGTGTGGCCTATTAAAGCTTTGATGTTCGGCTTTTTCAGGAGATGGCAACCCTAGGTGGTCGTATATTTTAATGTTTGTTGTATAAAAAAAAAAAATTGCACAAAGTTAAATTAAACTATTTTTTTACCTTTACTAAAGCCACATGGTGCTCCAACCTCTGAGCTGAGGATGCAGCAGGGAGAGGCATGATGCTGGGAGCCATGACTATCGCCAGGTTTGAAGAGTCCATCAGGTTGTCTTTGTGCCTTGATGCAATATAGTTAAGTAGCTGAAAAGTACGTTTTTTTTTGGTTATTTTTACTGTTTAGTAAGTCTGTACTTACAGACCATGTGAACATGTAGTGAACATGAAATCACAACATGAAATACAAAGAATATATAAGAAATTAATCCAAACAAATTATCTCCATCTTCCATGAAACCTACCTCCATGACATAATGCAGCAGATGTACATGTAATACTGGTAACAGCAGCAATGTATGCAGCAGAGGCTTCAACGCATCATCACCAGCGGTGACCCTGCAGCGGAGGAGCAAGTCTTGAACTTCGGCACTTATCAAAGGTTCTGGCAGACCTCGGAGATATAGCTTTAACACACTCGCGACATCAACAGGATGGTGACCTTCCGACACGCAGCCTCCAGCGTCAAGAAGCCGCTGGAAATTGAATTATGAATATAAATTTTTACCAGTCCAATGTCAACATACAGTTATTTTATTACTACCCGAATAGTATACTAATGAGTTTATTTACCTTGATATCTTTTTGTCGCGTTTGTGAACCCGCTTTACGGAATAAACCTTCCATATGGGCGTTGTTACGAAGAACTGCTGACATTTCGTTTACCACTATTGGAACACACAAATTACTCCCACAGCAAATAACACTGCATGATGGTACTTTCGCCAGAGGTGCCCCAAACACCGCTTTGTGATCCTACGCAAATAATAAAACATAAATCTCTTTGAAAATTTCACGAAACGAAATAATCAAGTCAGACGGTTTATACCTTGACATTTTTTAGAATGATTTTCTTAAGACGGTGTTTTAAACCAGCTTTCTTAAGTTCACCCACTATGATTGATTGCAATTTAGTATGATTAATTCCATCAGATATAATCATCTTGTTTACCTATTTGAGCAAAAATTATCACATCACAATTAAAATGATTTTTCAAACGACGTGTAGTCGTTACTTAACGTTCCGATGTGCGCGCCATGACAGCCTTACACCGTAATTTAAATCGCTTATGATTGCAACTTCTTAAACAAAATTAGACTCGTGAGGCACTCAGTTAATAAATACCACTTAGACATTTAGTTTTCGATAAATAATATTACAAATTAGGGTAAATTCTTCATGTTTGAAACTAACTATGCGTCGAGCGTTAATGAGGTTTGCGTGTAATTGATAATTAATTCATTCGTTCGGAAATTAAAATAAATAGCTTCTGTCACAAAAACCACAAAAATCATGACGAAGGTGACAAAGGAACAGACATTGGGCAAGCATGCAGGACGCAGCTATGTATTAGAGTAGGACGCAAATACCTCAAGCTCATTCTGACATTGCTGCATCAAGGGCTGCGTTCCGAAACGCGCTCAGAGCGCTCACAGCACCTTGCATCCCTTTTCCTCTTGAAAGTGGAGTCCTAAGAGGAAAAAGGATGCAAGGTGTTGTGAGCGCTCTAAGCGCGATTCGGAACGCAGCCGCTACATCGTGTGATGGTCCTGTGTGTTTGCCGAAGCTTTTAGAGCGTGTAACCGTACCATTAGCTGTGCTCCAAAACGCGCTCAGAGCGCTAATAGTATCTTTCATCCCTTTTCCTCTTGATAGTCGAGTCGTAAGAGGAAAAAGGATGCAAAGTTCTAAGGGCCGGTTGATTCATACCGTTCGTTAAGGTTAACGTTAACTATTTTATTATGGAACAAAATGACGTTATTGTATGGAATGACAGCTCGGCGGCCATATTTAACGACCATTCGTCAACTGTACTTGAATCAACTGACCCTAAGCGTGATTCGGAACGCATGTCACGTCAAGATGGGTGCGTTCCGAATCGCGCTCAAAGCGCTTTGAGCGCATTTCGGGACACTTTGTGAGCGTGCTCACAACGCTCAGGAAATTGATGACGTCATCGATCGACGCTCACGGTGCTCACGCTGCGGGGCATGGGCGCTGTGAGCGCAAACGTCAAAGTGACATTTGACTATTCATTTGACAGGACATGATTTCCTATTTTTAAAAAAAGATTGTCAGTTACTAGTGTTGGCGCCGTGAGCGTGCTTATGATCATTCCGAATCAAAAACGCGCTCACACGGTCGTGAGCGTGACAATCAATTCGGGACACTTATGAGCGTTGTGAACGCTATGAGCGCTTTGAGCGCTATTCGGAACGCACCCGATGTCAGTCAGTGTCGTGTCAAAATTTGTCAAAAGCGAAGTGTTTTGGGATTGGGACGTGCAACTATTACACTTTCTATATAGCAAGCAGCATTTTACTAAAAAATATATTAAAACTAGCTGACCCCGCGGACTTCGTACCGCCTTAAACCTCACGGAGCCCGAGACCTTTCCAACGAATGCAAAACCGTGGAAATCGGTTCGTGCGTTCTGGAGTTATAGCGTCAGGGAGGAAAACCCGACTTATTTTTATATAGTAGAAGATAATAGATAATTTAGTTCAAATTGAATGTAACATGTAATCGAATGTAATGTGAAAGTTATCTTTTGCTTAGGCATTTCAATACCTCTCTGTTTTCATGGTACGAAAGTAATCAAAACAATGATCGAGCTATCAGCAAAACTAACTACCGGTACAGTTTACTTAGCTGGTGAAGCTTTGGAGTGTTGTATCACATTTTGCCATACAACTCAACCTGAACATCGAAATTCCCAAAGTCACAGGTAAGTTTGACTAACATTCCAAATACAACCATCATTTGTTGTCATGCTTCAATATCACCGTCATTCATATACTGTTTGTAATATTTCAGCGATATTCTAGAGAATTTAGCATGGGCGTCAGCACAGATACATTGTTTCTACTCAACATCAGGGAATACTGGTGAAAAAACACCTGCTATTGAGAAGACCACATCCTTGGAAGTGACGTCATGTGATATTGGCAATGTTACATTTCACACAAAACCGAAGATCTTATTCTGTGACTTGACTATACCACTTGGAGAGAAAAAGACATGTTTGTATTTATTTGAAGCTCTTCCTTTACACAAGATTATAGTTTTACTTTAGGGAATGCATTGACCAACATCTAATTTAAAATTATATTTTTATAATTTTTGTATATTTCAGTTTGGTATAGAGAATCATTACCTATTGAAGCTCCTCCATCATACAGAGGAACATCAGTGAAGTACTCGTACAAAATAACAATAGCCACTCAGAAAGTGGGCTCTCACATTAGAATGGTCAGAATACCATTCAGAGTATTACCAATCAGTCCCATTATGAATATGCAAGATCTAGCCGCGCTGTGTGGAAATGAAACTACTGAAGAATTACAGCCTACTAACCCCTTTTCTGAGGAAAGAAAAGTGGAAACACCTTTAGCTATGGCTTTGCAGGTGTTACAGGTAAAATAAAAAAACAAATTGATACAAATTGTGTTTTAAATTTCCTAAGGCCTTGCCTACATTTTTCAGAATCTCACTGCTAGAAGAAGTCCAAACTCATATATGATAACAAACACCAGGGGCAAAGTTGGAAGGTTCTGTCTGTTCAAATCAGCGTACAAACTGGGTGAAGATATTGTTGGCACCTTTGACTTCTCAGTAGGGACCGTTACATGTATGCAGGTAAACCATACCATTGTACCTCACATAGACTGGTTTTCCTTGCAAATATACTTTTTAAAACTACAAATTGTATTTTGTTTCAGGTGTCAGTGTCATTGCAGCCTGAAGAGATAGTGAAATCATCTCCAATTAAAGCCAATACAAACAAGGAGACAAGCAGTAGATCAATGACAGTTGCTAGATACCACGAAGTGACACTAGGCCTCACCCATTCAGAACTGATACTGCCCATTCCCTTGCATATTACACCTGCATTTGAAGTTGATGAAGGTAACTCTCAGTACAGTTTATATGAAAAATAGATCCAGTTTTCTATAATCTGTGTACATAGTTAAGAAATGTTAATTTTCCAGTTTCACTAAAATGGAGACTTCACTTCGAGTTTGTGACCACCAATGAGAAACTACTTCCAAATCCCGAAGATAAAGAGTGGAATGCACCCCTAAATGTACCTATTGAAACCATGGTCTGGAATCTTCCTGTCAAAATATATTCCACTTTACCTAAACAGATCACACAGCATGTTGTAGCAAATGATGCTTATACCATGTACATAAAGTAATTATAAATATTTTTTAGAAACATAATAATATCAGGTTAAAAGATATATTTAAACTTATATGATTTATTGAAGCTAATATGTATTAACTATTTAATAAAAATCATTCTTCTACCGACTCCTTGTCCCAGTCTTTCATTTTTGCTCCCATCATGAAGTCATCCCTGAAAGAAAGATGAGAATTGAACACATACATTAGAAAAACAATTGTCAACACATAAGGAAACATAACTTTCAACCAATCTCAAAAAATAACACCTGAAACTTTCCCTGAAATGATATTTCATGAATAATCATTTATTTTATTCCTTGCAATTTTGTCTTATTAGTTTGTGATGTTTGACATGAAATTTGCTAAAGCCAAGTTGTATTGCTGTGAGTATATCCTTACTAATATTATAAATGTGAAAGTGTGTTTGTTTGTCCTTCCTTCACGTCGCAACGACTGGACCAATTGGCAGGACGAAGTCGCGGGAAAACGGCTAGTATAGTTAAAAATATATTTAGACTTGAGGGAAAATTATGGTGATGTAAATTCAAGACTAGTCATTACCTTAAAGCATTCCACCTGGGTTTCTCTTCTTCATATTTCACTTCATTTTTGGTTTGTTTGGTCTCTTTGTCAACAACTATTGACTTGGTCTGTCCCATCAGAGTGTCCAAGAATGCCCTTTTATCGAACTTCTTTAGGATCTTCTCTTTTTTAGCTTCTGACAAATCATTCCGATTAATTTCCTTTTCTAGCGTTTTCTGTTGGTTTCTCACTGCATTGAATAACTGTACCACACCTTTTGTGGCAATTTTTGTAAGTAATCTCTCTCTATCTTTTTCCAAAATGTTTGGCTTCACTCTTATAGACGCTTTATCAGGTTTCTGAAACAAATTTACTTACCAATCAATATTTTAGCCATTTACAATGTTATAAACTGTACAGAAAAGAAGTTCATAAATATATAATTTTCTTCAAAAATGTGAGAGAATCATCATACTAACTTTCTTTTTCGTTAAAGGCTCAGCTGCATCAGGGTCCTCTTTTTTTAGAGTGGGTTTTTCCTCCTTGCCTTCTCCTATCACTTCAAAAGCGGGTTTCTCCTCTTTCTGAGCCTTTTCAGTGGCTGAATATTTTTTAGCTCTTGATAGTACTAAAGTTTTCTTATTTTTTGGCTTAGTAGCACCGAGGATTTTTGAAATTGAGTCACCCCAGCCCTTGTTAGTCATTAAGGCTTCTTCGTCGTCGCTAACCTCGTCGGCGGAAGCTGAACTTGCTGCATCTTCCCCAGATGCTTCAACTTCCATTTCGTCCTCATTTTCTGACCCATCTGAGGTCGCGGGACTTGAAGACTCATCATCAGTTACTGAAATTTAAATAGTGATTGCGTTAAGCATTTTTATTATATACAATGTGTTGTGTAAAATGTAAAAAAAATATTTTACCTGATACTTTCAAAATTGGCTTCGACATGACTGGAGCAACCACCATTGCTTGTAATAGCAAATTAGTTAAGAGCCTCGTTGTTACAAGCTCTCACGTAATACGTTTTTTAATTTTAAAGTAAATAAATATTTCGATTCACGTGTTCAATGTTTTGACGTTTCTGAGAGGGGTTGCCACTAAACAAAATTTCTTGTTTTTTTTTTGTTATTAGACAGGCAAAAGTTACCTCAGATATTCAACCACATTTTTCGAAAATTTTAAAGTTATGGTTTAATTCGAATAATTCAAATTAAGTTTATATAGATCTAAGTTATATAGTAAAGCTCTATACAAATATAAGAATTCCAATTATTTAACATAAATCCACCATTTACAATACAATATCAAGGAATCTAAATGTAAAAGGTATCGATTGATTTTAGGTTGTAAAGGAACGTAGGTATGTTTTTAAAAATAATTTACAGCTGATCGCCGACAGAGGACGAAAAGTTTGTTTTATTCATGAAAAATAAGAAAATGGTGATTTATTTCTAAAAATGGCGAATGTAGCTAATCCTGTACCTTATCTTGCTAAAAGAGAATATGGATCATTGCCCAATTTCAAGGCTCAGCTGTTTGAAAATAGGCTGAATGCCGCAAGGAACCTGTATCGTCGGGATTTGATGTGCCATTTTGGATGTGTAAATGCTATTGAGTTTTCAAGTAATGGCGAATTACTCGTATCTGGTAAATATATTCATGGTTTCCATTATGTTATTTCATTACGTATTAAGTAAAAATATGTTTTGAGTATTTATGGTACCTGTTATTGTTCTTACCTGCTATTAAGTGTTTACGTATATTTTCGTAGGTGTATATAGTAGGTATATTTCCACAAGTGTTTACAACAAAATTCTAATGAGTTTTATCTATATTTACTCCTCCTATTTAGTTTACCTCCTAAATCTTAATTCATGGACCTTAATTTTGCGAAACTTTGTTATAAAGAAAGATTGATTGAAATGGTAAATTATCTTACTTTTTTTTTTCAAAACAAAGTTTATAATTATTAATCAGTGTATAATTAAACTAACCCAGTTATGTCTTATCATATTTACTGTATGTACAAAGTAAAATATAATTTCCATTAAGTAACAAAATTGATGTATACCTACAGTGTCATATTTTCATTTCCATGATGAATGACCAACAATCTGGTAGGTAAAGGTCACTTGAATCTAGTTGTGGGTAGAGTGGTGAGAGAGCTAAGCCTGCAATCTGCAATGGATCTCTTTTTGCTTGCATGAATCTTGATTAATGATATTATTTAATGCTATCACTAGGTGGTGATGATAGGAGGGTCATGCTATGGCACTTTGGCCAGGCAATTATGGACCATGGCAAGCCGGAGCCAATGAGAGCTGTACATCAGTCCAACGTATTCTGTCTGGCCATCACCAGCGACCAACAGAAGATATACTCCGGAGGAAATGATGATATTGTAAGAATCTAATTCATGCTGAATCAATTAATGTACTTATTTTGTAACTACTTATTCTTATTAACATAAGTATCTATTGAGTTAAATAATAAACAATGTAATATTTTAAACCAAACCCTCTCGTGATGAGAGGAGGCCTGTGCCCAGCAGTGGGCCGTAAATAGGCTGTTGTAGTAGTAGTGTAGTAATATTTTAAAAGGTAATATCAGTATAAAAGAACCAATAATAAATGTTGTCTAGATTTATAATTAATGATAGTTTGAATATGTTATTAATGAATAAAATATTTATCGAAGTCACAGAATTACATAACAAACAACAAAACATCAATAATTTTTAATGTTATTAACTGAGAGATTATTCTTACTCATTCAAGTTGAACACACTGATCACTCCTATTTCAAAAACATTACAGAAATTTCCATGCCACAATCTTATGCTGTCAAGTTCTTGCCGAGCAAAATAAAATACATAATTTTTCACAACAATTTGTGATTCTAGATTGTTTTTGAAGGTGATTGTCCATGACGTGGAGAGCAAGCATCCGCTGGAGGTGCTGCAGCATCAGAGGGCTGTCTGCAGCCTCAGTATTGACCCGCACAATGACCGAGTGGTGGCCACAGCCGGAAACGATGGACGCCTCCTGCTGTTTGATACAAGGCAGTCTGTACATGGTGAGGAACTTGAATTTTGTCCATTCATTGTGTCCATCAGAATGCATTCATATACTATTTAGAATGTACATTGAGGTATGTTAAGGAAATGAGGACTAAATTTTAAAATGGAGTAAGATTTCATGAATAAGAGAAATATTCTTTCTAATTAGAATCTTATGTGTATCTTGTCTTTTTTTTAATACGCTAAATACATACCTCTAAACTTTATTTGGTTTCATTGATAAAACAAGTTTTTCCAAAACCAGTTAGATTAATAATGGAGTTAAGAATAGTATTTTAAAACAGACTAACAGTGCGCATTCAATCTCATTCTATTGCATTCAATCAAAGCCAGCAGACGCAAAGAGCCCAACGGACGCAAATTCCATTCAAAAATAAGATTTATAACTATCTGAATTCCTTTGCCATATAGTAAAAATCGCTTCTATTCTCTTTCGATTCAATCCGCTATGTTTGAATCGTCCCTGTTGCAGAGTCTTTGGTGATATCTCGCAGCAGGAAAGCGTTCCACGGAGTGATGTTCCACCCATTGCAGCAGGGAATCCTGGTGTCAGCCAACGCGAGGGACGGAGTCGCCCTCTGGGACCTGAAGTCACCCAAGCAGTAAGTGGTACCTACTGTAATCACAGAATTCTTAATAAGATTTATTTGTTACTTTTTATTTTGTGCTCCATTCGTACGTAATTTCTCGCAATTGTCGGAGAATAATTTGCCAAAAAAAATAAACTTTATAGTAACAACTTGCTATCTGTGTTTAGTGTGTGTTAGTACATTTCCATGTGTTTTTTTTTTCATTGTTTTTACTTTATTGAATTTTTCGGCAAGGCATTAGAGGGTCGGGCAGGTGGTATTACCAAGATATTATTAGTAAACTATTTCAAACATTTTGCAGTCCCGTAATCCGTTACGCGGGCAACAACGGCACTTGCCAGAACTGCATGAGCGTGCGTTTCAACGCGGCCGGCTCCCACATCCTCGCGTTGCGACGCCGTCTTGCGCCGGTATTGTATGCCGTGCACTCTGCTGAGCCCGTCACCGAATTCTACCATCAGGTGAGATGTGTTTTAGATACGTGCTTATAGCACGACACAACTTAGAAGAGGCGCGGCGAGGCCATTGACGCACTCTGTCATTGCTTAATTTGCGCGCCCTCCAAGTTGTGTACTTCCAAGTACGGGCGTTCCAAGTAAAAATAAAAAGAGATATTAGAGCAAACAATGCAGAACTTTTCTTTCTTGTAGTTGAACCTCTTATTTGGAATTTAATATTTGAAGCCGGTATTTTAATAAGGACAAAACATTATGTTGTACTACAAGAGCATAAAACTATCGAGGGTAAATACACTTTTATGGTCGAGTTATACACTCTGCTTTTCATTTCGCGAATGTGGCATAATAATGCTGTAGATTAAAAATAAATTATTTCATGCAGTCTTTCTCCCTACATAAAGACCACGGGAAATGAAAAAGCAAGCAAGCAAACTATAAATTTCATATGCTATGGCCATAGCGTAAAAATGTCAAGGTGTATATTTCCCTAAAGGACTATTACAACTCGTGCACCATGAAGAGTTGCTGCTTCGCCGGCGAGGGTGACAAGTACGTGCTTTCTGGCTCTGATGACTTCAATCTCTACATGTGGAAGGTCCCGGAGCCTGGTGATGATGGTAAGCTATGAAAATATAGGTATGTGGAAAATAGGGATGACGACAGGGTGAAGAAATCGAAATTCTATTTAGTCCGTCAGTCAGGTAATAAAAAAATATTAGACACGTATTTTTTGTTTTATCAAATTAACAAAGAATGACTAAGTTAAAACGCATTAAAGTTGGAGAGTGGGGGCTAACTACGTCGCGTCACCGTTAGGTATAAATCGTACCTAACCGTGACGTCACGCGATATTTCAACTCAATATATCTCCGTATAAGTTTGATTAGTTGAAAAAAGAAAAAATACGTGTCCAATACTTTTAAATAATCTTCCTGATAGACTAAGGAAAAAAAAGTTGTCGTCATCCCTATTAAGGGTAGTAATTTCAGTTATTCTTAAGATTTTAAAGACATGTTCTGTGATGTAGAAGCTGTCATTCCGTTCCTTCTACATTTGAACACATTTTAAGTAAGTAAGTAAGTATTTATTCAGTAAACAATTTACATTGTGTTTGAAATATATATCCTAAAATTACAAAATAAAAATTTATATGTCCATTTAAATAATTGATTTCCTAAATATTCTTACAATAAATTAGGTACATAGTGAGTAATAAAATTTTAAAATACTTTTTATATAAATTATAAATTACTGATTTACTCTTTTTAGTTGGCAGAATTCCTCTACTGAGTAAATACACTTCCCCAACAAGAAATTTTTTAACCTACTTTTAAACATGTGGACACTAGTACGCGACTTCAAGTCAACGGGTAGCTTGTTGAAATGGCAAACAGCTTGGTAGGCTGCATTCTTTTCAACATGACAATTTTGTATTATGGTAATAACGAATATCTATGAGGATCCTACTAAGAATTATCTTTAATGGAATTCCAGATTACACGCTAGCAAATTCCGTACTTAATTACCTATTAAAGAACTTTCTCTCAGGATCGAATTTTGTTTTAAAAAACAGTTGCAGACTTTTTTCTAGCACTTACAATGTCATGTGTGTGCATTAAAGAAATTCGTCTTAGGAACAAATTAAAAAAAAAAACTTTAGGTTTTTTCTAGCTCTTTAACAAATTCATGAGTGTGGGTTGAACTTACAGATATTGTGGTAGAACCACCACACATGGTGCTTTACGGGCACCGCTCCATAGTTAACCAGGTCCGCTACAATCCGCACTACTGCCTCATAGCTTCGTCTGGCGTTGAGAAGATCATCAAGGTAACAAATCAAATAAATACATGTAATGCAAATGTAAATTTTGTAACTATGTGGAATTAAAAAAAAAGGCCTTCTGCATTGAGTTTGTTGCGGCGCTTCTTCTCAAGCAATGGGTCTAGGAAGCGCTGGTAAATTCTTCATGTAAAAGTGCCCCTATGTGGCCAATTTTGAAGAATTCAATTTGCTGAATAAATGATTGAATTTTGAAATCTAATTTATTTATTTCGCAAAATTGTTACACATGTAGTTTACAGTACAGTGACATCCACACTAGGCAAGGCATTGTGGGAATCAAATCAAACACAGTCAACACATAATTTTGACGACCGGATTGGTCCAGTTGGTAGTACACTTTGCATTCGGCTCGCCATCAAGCGTCATCTTATCGGGTAATCGGGGTTAGCCACTGGACGCTAGATGTCGATCTAGTGTTAACCCGGGTTTCGGAGCACGCACTACAGTATGGGCTCTGCCACTCTTCTTGTATCATTACTCTATGGTGCAATGAAGTTTAAATAAATAAATTAATAATTTCAGTGTGACTTAAATACGTATGTAACACATAAAGAAGATCTGCTCCGTCTGGTTCCTTGTTACAATCTTTCGAAATCTTAAGACATAAGTCCATGGGAGAAAGTGACCACTTATCATTAGGTGGCCTGCCTGCTTTTGCCCATTAATGCCATAAAAAAACTGACGCTGTTGTCGCTGGCTGGAAACAAATGGTCACTGCGCAGAATTACTTTTTTCGGAGCGAGGATAAAAAACAAGCGTTTTACATTTTGACAGACGCCATAGAGATAGGACGCCGCCCGTTTATTTTTCTTAATACATTTGACAGGTATAAAAAGCCGCGTCCAAACATCTTTTATAGCGGAGTTAAACCGTGCTTACACCCTCCACGTCATCACACGTCACCTGACCAAATTGGTTGCCAATAGACGCAATAAACTATTGTGAATATTGAATAATCAATAAAGAATATTGTTTTTCACCTCAGCAGCTCGAACAAGTAGACTTTGCTGTCAGAAATTAGTGGGCAAAATCGTGTTTGTTTCACTCAGTGAGACAAAGTATTTTTTTAATTTGTTTTTTTTTTTTTAAATCCTTTTATCCCATCAGACAATACCATCAGGCAAAGGCAAAGGCCTAAGCCTTGCAGCCACAGTTAAATCGTTCCCGCGCTTTTTTATTTTATTTGATTACTGCGAATGGTCATTTCATACTGCGGCATCTAACTAGTAACTACTTCGTATACCAATAATTCAAACTATCTCGATTTTATCCGCACTCTTCTTTTCATTTCTTTAAGAAAAGAGGTAGAATTATACTATGCAAGTCTTACTGCGAATCTATTTTCGTAGAAAAAAAACTGAATTAGAAACGTTCGGATACGCGCAACGCATCAGTACGCCGTATTTTTAGACATTAAAATTATACGTTGATTTAACTTCTGAAAATCTTACAATTTTCAAATGACTTATATTTCATATAATTATGTTATTTCTTATTTGTAATCATTTTAAACTAAAGTTTTAATTTAAAGTAAACTAAAAGTTGTCAGATATTACCGAATAAATTCGAAATTTATCATTGTACTAGTTTCCGAACATACGTTTGGAAAATTGCCGCCATTGTCTCATGTCAAATCATGTCTTTCTTCCTTAGATTAAGTATCTCCTAGATGCGCTATATAGCGTACCCCGGTAAGGGATAGGCATATAAAATGTGTATGTGTGCGTCAAGTACATGGGGTGGCAAGGTGGGTAAAAAATTACCCCACTCCAATAACTAGCTATCACGCGCGACTTTGACTGACGGTTAAGATTTAGAGAAACAATAGTGGTAAATGTAGGTTACTTACCAAATTTCAGCTATCTACATGGCTTTATATATACAGAAGACATTTACTAGGGTGGCACAAGGAAAGACCTGTTATAAAGACATGTAGTTTTTATTACAGGTTTTTCCATGTTTTGAGAGATTCCCAGATTGGTCCACCAAAATGGACTCCCTGTATTTCTAGCTAGGTAGATACCATCAGGTACCTACTACAGAAGAAATGAAAATGCAAGTATATGTTTACTCATTTATTTTCGGTGTACATAAATCCAAAAAAGATCCCGTCGAATGTTGACGTTTCTCCTTAGTGAAGTCGGTAAAAAATGCCTCAGTTGATCATCATTATTTCTCATTACTAGTTACTACTTCGTGTGAAAGCGTTACCAACAAAGTGACTTACACATTCATATTATTATCCTGAGTTTATTTATTTAATTTTTGCAGCATAGCTTTTCCCCAGATATTGGGTATCTGGTGGGCACTCTTAAATTTCATAGCTGGTATCCCGAACCGTGGCTAAATTAAAAATACAGCTTGACTCAATGATGGCATACATAGTAAGCAACATCGTAATTTGGGCGGATAATATTAAAAACATCGGTATTTTGAAAATGATTCATTTATGTTATTATTCAAAGATAGTTGGTCAATTTAATAGAACATGAGCTAAATATAACTTACGTAACGCTATCATACCGAACAAGATGAGTTTAAATGGCCAAAATGAAATACTTACGCACGAAAGGTTATGTTTTCATAATTTTGCTGGGTATGTTTTTATACCTGATGGTCGAGCGAATTATAATCGCTATCTTATAGGGGCAAACGTATGTTAGTAAGAACAGTGCACTATCATAAAATATCTGTAATATTTCTCTTATATCAAATAATTTTGTTGTTTACACGAAGTCACACTGACATAATGACTACTCTTTTTATTTGCCACAGCTCAGCTGTGGCAAACACAAAAAAGCTGGTACGCCGATAAGGACAAAAAATCTATTACTTCTCTCATCTTTCACATTAAGAAATGTATAAATGCATCCCGCTCGCACGCTGTCAGATTCGACATGCCATCCCCTTGCTTTCTTCTTAATTTTCGATAACTAACTTTAAAGTAATTCTTTTAAAACATGAAATTCAAGTAATAATTTGAGTGAAAGGAGTGAAGAAGAAATGTTATTTCATATTTTTCGTGTTGTAAGTATTCTTTGCAAGAACCTTTTATGTGTTCTCGCTACTGAGGTGAAAAATTGTATGTGCTACTCGAGAGCAATTTCTTTTACTTCTCGTGCCTTTGAGTCCTTCGCTAGCTCAAGATTCTAAACTAGAATCACTCGCTGAACGCTCGTGATTCAACTATAGAATCTTTCGCTAGCTCAGGACTCAAACATGGCACTCGAAGCAAAAAACAATTTTGCTCTCTTGTTGCACAAATAACTATTATATTGTGTTGACTGTTCAAGCGGCCATACCAACAGACCTTGTGTTACTGAGGTGATGTTTGACAGGTGTGGTCTTCCCTGGAGTACCCCACGATGCAGGGAAATCTGCTAGAGGAGGCCGCCGGCGCCGACAACCCGCGGGAGATCTACAGCCACGAGGATTACGTTTCTTTAGTGCACCATAGCGGGCAGGTAGGCTCATTGCCCATAAACATCGTTATAACTTTTTAAATAAATTCTCAGGCTCAATGTTGCCAATTTAGCAAATTACTTACTAGTCGATTCTCGCGGGAATTTCCGGAATCATTTCTTTGCGCTCCCCTACAAGGTCAGTCCTCCACGACCAGTAGTTTCTGCTGTGCGTTGTCATCAGTCAGTCAGTAACGGAAGAGTTTTATATTTTTATAATTATATGTATTTATATTGGTATACGGGGTCAAGCAAAACGCTGTGACGATATTTTACCCACAGAATCAGCTATCGATTCTAAGCTTGTCTTTAGGTTTTTAATTTTTTTCGAGTTAGTAAAAAAAGTGTGTTTGGGATTCAGGTATCGTTCACACCATCAATCCCATACATACCAAAAATGGGGCCATACAAAAATGTTTTTTTTACTCGAAAAAAAAGAATGAAAGCCTAAAAAGCATGCTCTCCACAGTATCAGTTAAAATATCGTCATAAAGTTTTGCTTGACCATATATATTAATGTGCCATAGGCTTCCTCTCAGCTCGAGACATTGTGGGCAAAAGTCCCCAATAGGGTATTACACCATTTTTCAAATGTGGTTTAAAATGATCCTTACGTCGGATTGAATCACAAGATTTTCTATTTCGATTTTCTGAATGGGATAAATACCTTAAAAAGTACTTTTAAATTTTCATTTTCGGTTTTATCGCTAAAAAGCTAGCCGCTTGTTTGCTTGGTCTGTGACGTCACTAGGATAGTAAATATAAGTACATAGTAACCAAACAAGTGAAGTCAAAACTTAAAACGGTTACTTGTAAAACGCTTTGTAACTAGAAGCTACTGTAAGTAGAAGTGACGTCACAGCAGCTAACAATATGGCGCCTACTGTTTTGGGACAGATTAAAAAACGACATTTTATAAAATCAGTAGTTCCCGATTTTTCCTTGAATGGTGTATATTTTGACTATGGATTTGGGATACCATGTATAAATAACTGTCATCCATACGATTTAAAATGTTCACAGTACATATCCCACAACTACGCGGAGCAATCGACGAGCGAGGACCCTCGCATGATGGCCTTCTTCGACTCGCTGGTGCAGAGAGAGCTGGAGTGCCTCGGGGAGGAGTCGGA
The DNA here is from genome assembly GCA_963971205.1 of Aethes cnicana. NCBI lineage: Eukaryota > Metazoa > Arthropoda > Insecta > Lepidoptera > Tortricidae > Aethes > Aethes cnicana. Next base: position 3,970,976 of record OZ020288.1, on the reverse strand, counting down.
CTCGTGTGACGGGACCAGCTCGGCCGGAACACTTCTACGCCGCTCGGACTCTTCCGACTCGGACCACATCGTGGCCGACTTCCCGCTGCCGCCCAAGCGAGGTCAGTCCCCGCAGCCAGGAGTGGACCCGTGTGCCGGGACCAGCTCGGCCGGAACACTTCTACGCCGCTCGGACTCTTCCGACTCGGACCACATCGTGGCCGACTTCCCGCTGCCGCCCAAGCGAGGTCAGTCCCCGCAGCCAGGAGTGGACCCGTGTGCAGGGACCAGCTCGGCCGGAACACTTCTACGCCGCTCGGACTCTTCCGACTCGGACCACATCGTGGCCGACTTCCCGCTGCCGCCCAAGCGAGGTCAGTCCCCGCAGCCAGGAGTGGCCCCGTGTGCCGGGACCAGCTCGGCCGGAACACTTCTACGCCGCTCGGACTCTTCCGACTCGGACCACATCGTGGCCGACTTCCCGCTGCCGCCCAAGCGAGGTCAGTCCCCGCAGCCAGGAGTGGACCCGTGTGCCGGGACCAGCTCCGCTGGCACGCTTCTACGCCGCTCGGACTCTTCCGACTCGGACCACATCGTGGCCGACTTCCCGCTGCCGCCCAAGCGAGGTCAGTCCCCGCAGCCAGGAGTGGACCCGTGTGCAGGGACCAGCTCGGCCGGAACACTTCTACGCCGCTCGGACTCTTCCGACTCGGACCACATCGTGGCCGACTTCCCGCTGCCGCCCAAGCGAGGTCAGTCCCCGCAGCCAGGAGTGGACCCGTGTGCCGGGACCAGCTCCGCTGGCACGCTTCTACGCCGCTCGGACTCTTCCGACTCGGACCACATCGTGGCCGACTTCCCGCTGCCGCCCAAGCGAGGTCAGTCCCCGCAGCCAGGAGTGGACCCGTGTGCCGGGACCAGCTCGGCCGGAACACTTCTACGCCGCGTCGTCGAGGCTCTACTGCCTTTTTTAGTCGCTTATTTTTGCAACAATGGAAAAAAAGGGTCTTGACCACAACCACAGATAGACGGACCAAGAAAGTGATCCTATGAGGGTTCTTTTTTACCTCTTGCCTTGAGGCACGGAACCCTAAAGGATGGGAGAACTGTCACCTTTTAATGGTTTTACGGAACAGCAGTCATCAGCGAATATAGCAAAACATACAAAAAATTTGATAGAATATATCTCACTGTTGCTTGCTAAAAATTCTCTCTCAAAGAGTAAAACAGAGTGCTTTTACGGGATAAGTATTAGAAAATGTGCTGTGTTTGTTTTTGTAGATTCCATCGCAAACGAATTTAAGACATAAAGTTTAGTTTGAATTTTCCAGCGAACCCCAACGGAACTCGTAGTCAGAGGTGCCCGAACAGACTGGCGCGGCTGGTCGCGTCGCGGTACCCGAAAACTTCGCGCACACAGAAGAGGGGTTCAGTCAGGTAAAATACACTAATATGTTTTATTTTAAACAGCAAGTAACTACATGAGACCGTGATGGTCGGTGGAAATCGGCGGCGCAATATGCAACTTGGTCGACGGACTATGGACCATCTTATGGAGTGTGGAATGTGTCTTGGTAAGGAGCGCAATCTTTATGGCAAAACAGTTGAAAATGTGTCCAGCGGATTTGATAAGCAACAAAACAAAACGCACTCTCGTCACAACCGTTTTCGCTGCGTTTTCGCCTCAGCGCCTCTGAAGGCGCTACTGCAGACTATCCGCCTAGGTGGCTTGACTGGAGTGACGACCGCAGCGCCCCCAACCTACCCGATTTGGTGTCCACTCGTGGAACTAAAAAGATTGCGCTCCTTTACATCAACCCTCCATAGACCATCTAATAAGTGAATCACCACTGTTACGAAAATTTGTTGCGAAAAGGCTTATCCGAACGCAAAGTGTATTTATAAACAATTTACAACTAATATTATAACTAGAACTCTTTTTTGAAATCCACTTATTACCTACACAGAGACTTCGGGTTGTAAGTTGTAAATTGTTAAGCAATAAAATATGCTTTGCGTTCGGCTCGCCATCTAGCTTCAAGTAGCGGTAGCAACTTCCAAACGGTCGGGGTAATCGGGGTTCAGCCGCTGGACGCTAGATGTCGATCTAGTGTTAACCCGGGTTTCGGAGCACGCACTACAG
>OZ020288.1:3937967-3968654 GCA_963971205.1 Aethes cnicana | reverse complement strand
GAGAGGAGGCCGGTGCCCAGCAGTGGGACGCAAATTGGCTGTAGTAGTAGTAGTAGATACACGCTAAATTGGCAACACAGAAGTCAAATGTCACAGTGACATTGACACTATTGACAACATTTCATTTTTTTAACTACTACTACTACTACTACTACAGCCTATTTACGTCCCACTGCTGGGCACAGGCCTCCTCTCATCACGAGAGGGTTTGGGCTATAGTCCCCACGCGGGCCCAGTGCGGATTGGGGACTTCACACACATCTTTGAATTACTTCGCTGATGCGTGCAGGTTTCCTCACGATGTTTTCCTTCACCGTAAAGCACAGTGGTTAATTCAAATTGAATTTCGCACATAAGAAAACTTAGAGGTGCGAGCCGGAATCGAACCCCCGACCCTCTGCATGAGAGGCGGTAGGTCGAACCACTAGGCCACCACGGCTTCTTTTATTTTTTTAACGCGGCTATTTTATTAGCTAGTTAAAAAGTAGCGAATATTTAAAAGGACACGTATTTTTTCTTTTTCTCGGAAGTCATCAGTTTCATACATAAAATTAAAATTGAAAAACTCCTCATTCTAAAAGGGCGTAAGTCAAAAATGACGTATTAACTCTTTCTGCGCATAGATATAGTTCTGCGAGCCCCGCTCTTTAGCGAGAGTGAATGAATGAGTGAGGTGACGTCCGGCACCAGTTACTACTAAAACACGATTTTCTCTAAAAGTACTGAACGAAAACATCTGAAACTTTTTTATTGACTCCTTTAGACAGAGATACCGAAATGGTTTTCGAATTACGCCATAGCAAAAAATTTGAAATGTTGTCAAACATTAACAGCCACCACCTTGCAGATAGAGGCGCCAACTGGTGAGCAGTAAAACGGTGGCTCTCATTGGGGTCCCTGCCTCACTGGCCACGCATCATCATCGTACCAGCCGCAAGACATCCACTGGCACATAGACCTCCTCTAAAACTCGCTCAGGCTGGCCTTGTGAAGTTGTGATAGGCACAACGACCGTATTCCTGCGATCAAAATTCAAAATTCAAATATATATTCAAAATTCAATCATTTATTCAGCAAACTGGTCACATAGGGGCACTTTTACATTACACGTCAGAAAAACAATTTACGAGGTCATCACTCCATCTTGTTAGAGGCACTGGTCACTGCGAGAAAAATCTACTGGGGCATTAGGGATGACGACAACTTTTTTTCCTTAGTCTATCAGGAAGATTATTGAAAAGTATTGGACACGTATTTTTTCTTTTTTCACTTAATCAAACTTATACGGAGATATATTGAGTTGAAATGTCGCGTGACGTGACGGTTAGGTACGATTTGTACCTAACGGTGACGTAGTTAGCCCCCGCTCTCCAACTTTAATGCGTTTTAACCTAGTCATTCTTTGTTAATTAGATAAAACAAAAAATACGTGCCTAAATTTTTTTATTACCTGACTGACGGACTAATTAGAATTTCGATTTCTTCACCCTGTCGGCATCCCTATAGCAGCTATTGGCTATTTTGTGCGTTTTGACATTGTCATCTATGCCTCTCTAATCACCACCTCGAACGCAGTCTCCAATGTGAGTGACGCGGCTTGGTTGAGGCCTAGTCCATAGTAAATGATGATGATAGTGAACAAAAAGTTTTTTGACACCCTTTTGAGTCGTAGCAGAAATTGTCTCATTTTCCACAAGTTGCCTTTTGTTGGAATTATACATAAAAAAACATATATTATAAATAAGTAAATACCTTGGGACATTTCACACAAATTGACCTAGCCCCAAACTAAGAAAATCTTGTACAATGGGTGCCAGACAACGATATAAATTCTTATATAGAGATACATATAAATAAATACCTCCAACAAGATGGAGCGACGACCTCGTGAAGGTCCCGGGAAACCGGTGGAAGCAAGCAGCACAGGACCGGTCTGAGTGGCGAGCCTTGGGGGAGGCCTATGTCCAGCAGTGGACGTCCTTCTGCTGAAATGATGGTACAAACATTCGTGCTAATCACAAAAAGTTTGCCCCTAGCGGGATAGGAACCCGCGACTGTCAGATCAGTGGGCAGGGTCACTACCAACTGAGAGCCAAACCTGTCGTCTGTCGTGTGTATTATAAATAAGGTTAACGTTAACAGCACAATCAGATACCTCCCTTACATCGAGTAGTTTGATTTATGAATGTTGCTACGAAATCAGCCTACGAGTAGATATGTAAAGTGGATGTTTTTAATACCAGGGCTTGTCTTCTATTCAGAACGACGTGTGGGAGGCTTCCATCACGATCAAACAACACAGAATGTTGCAGGAGCTTGCCAGTAGGTGAGTAACTGACAATACAACTTACTTTAACGAACGTTTTTGACGTGATGACGCCTTATAAATTGATGAACTCCAGCTGCGTGCACGACATATCGCCAGTGGCGGACTAAGGGGGGGGGGCGGCGGGGGCGGTCCGCCCCGGGCCCCCGGTCCCAGGGGGCCCCCAAATCACCAAATAATATAGTGCTTAAGGCAAAAAAAAAATGAAAAAATAGTTTTGACTAGGCAGCGGTATAACTGTACCACCTCACATTTAAATCTTTCGTACCAATAGGGCCCCAGCCCCGTTAATTTACAAAATTGCACAACTGAAAATTTTGGATTTTCTTTTCTTTCTTCGCGACCTCTTGGGCCGGGGCCCCCTCAGCCCAGGTAGTGAGTTAGGGAATTTTGCCCGTTCTGCCACGCGCCACTGCCACCCTATCGTTACGCCGATGTTCTGGTTTCGACCTAGTTGACGTGAGGGGCCCCCACAGTCCATTCCATAGATACTTAGTTATTGGTAAAACACTTGATTTTTTCGGAAACAATGGAAACAAATCGTCATAATCAACGCTATCAGTAATAAGTCTAACGGTCGCGATACCGTGTTAAGCGCATAATATGGACTCCGTGGGAATATAATGATAATACGTAAATTAATCCAGTAACAGTACCTCAGCATGTGCGTCAAATCCGGTAGTTCTGATTTTTTGCAGACTTGTTATGATGTTGGCCTAATGTAGGTATAATGCAAGTTTGTGACTTCGAGTGCCCAACGCAACTTCTAAAATAAAAAAAAAGAGAAAATTTCGGATTGTTGCCTACACCTACGGCTTCCAAAACAGACGTCTCAATAGCTGGGCCCGTTTACTAAGACTGCTGTAGCTGAGGGTATAGGTGGCGATAAACTGCAGTCACACAGCAACGCCTACAAGAATTGGTGTCTGCGAAGGGGTCTAAAATTTATTTGGTAACAATGATAATTCAGTACTTACAGCCGTGACAGCAATACAGGCCTCTGTTGGCAAGCGCCCAAGGGCCGTGAAGGGTGTGTATCTGTAGTGTGTAAAGTGTAGGTCTGAATTCCCTTCACCGGCCTGCTCGTTCCGCCGGGCCGCCAAGAGTTTTCGCACGCAAACAACCGCGCTCCCAAAGGATTACACAAAATGTCAAGTAACTAATCACAATTCAAGCTTTCTACACTCAAAACGCTCGTACGCGTTGTAGATTACAATTTATAGTTCAAGTATCTCAATAAACCACGCAGCGTCTCAAAAAAAGGTTATTCTTACAAGTTTTTACCAAGACAATATATGACGTCTGTCAAAATAGTACCTCAAAAAGCCACAGCTTCGCTAGTATCTATCAAGGGCTGCGTTCCGAATCGCGCTCAGTATTCGGTTCCGAACAATCCCCCGCTCCAGTCAGATCCATTCTGACTGCTAATAAATGGGGAGGCGGGCTAGGCTCGCCACCGCTCGTTTCAAAACCGAATCTCCGACCATGACCTCAGCAACTCTGGGAATCCCGTCAGGCCCATAGAACAACTCTACAATGCGTCCACGACGCCAATACAAGGGCAACAAATTTGATTCCTTAACCAGAACAAGATCTCCAACTTTGGGAGGATCAGTTTTGTCAGTCCACTTAACGCGCTGCTGCAGAATATGCAAATATTCCAGCGACCAACGATGCCAGAAACTCTGAGTCATCTGCTGGAGCAATTCAAAACGGCTCAAACGTGATGATTTTACTTCCCTGATGGGATATTCAGGCAGGGCGTTAAGGGGCCGACCAATCAAAAAGTGACCAGGAGTCAATGCTTCCAGGTCATTTGGGTCTGACGAGATTGGGCAGAGAGGTCGCGAGTTGAGGACGGCCTCAATTTTGCAAAATACCGTTGCAAGTTCCTCGAACGTTAATATCGTTTCGCCAATAACTCGTCGGAGATGCGTCTTTGTAACCTTTACAACGGCCTCAAAAATTCCACCCCAATGGGGGCAAGCTGGGGGGTCAAATTGCCACCTAATGCCCATTCGGGACATTGCAATCCTCAAAATATCCTTATGACTATTCAAATAGTTACAAACTTCGTTCAAATAACGATCAGTGCCCTTATAATTAGTGCCGTTATCAGAGCGGATCAAGGACGGTAGTCCCCGGCGAGATACAAATCTACCTAGCGTCGCAAGAAATGCTTCCGTGCTGAGGGCACTTACCAGTTCCAAGTGAACTGCTTTGGTGGCCAGGCAGACAAACACACACAAATATGCCTTGACAGACCGAGCGTTGCGAAGCTGAGAGGTCTTCACCAAAAAGGGGCCAGCAAAATCGGTACCCACGCACGCAAATGGCCGACTCTCCGAGACTCTGTCGGACGGCAAATCACCCATCATCGGCTGTGTGGGTGCGGCCTTCAACCGATAGCACGGCATGCACTTAAAAATGACGCCACGAATAGTGCGTCTGGCCGACAAGATCCAAAATTCACGCTGCAAAATGGCTAGAAGGGTATGGCAGCCTGCGTGAGCGTTAGCAATGTGTCGATCTGACACCAACAAATTCACAAAGGCTCCTCCTTTAGGGAGCAACAAGGGGTGGCGAGCCCCATACGGCAAATTCGAGTTTCGAAGTCGTCCACCGACTCGAAGCAGATCCGACTCGTCCAGGAATGGATTCAAACGAGCAAGGGGACCCTTCACAGGCGTTCCTCTTTTCAGGGATTCAATAGTCGGTTCAAAGTGCTCTGTTTGCACTACACGAACCCAAAACATCAAGGCCTCTTGGCGTTCCAAGGGCGACAAAACTGACGTCAAGTCCTTATTCAGTGGGTTCCGTCCGTTGCGTATGAAACGCCGGATCCAACCGGTAACCCCAATCAATTTTGACAGAGAGCTATATCTGTCCAACAACAGATTCAAATTGTACGCAGGTTGCGTTTCCACAACGCCAACACGCAAGCCTGGTAATTCCTCTGGAGAGGAGAACCGATTCTGGGGCCAGGACGCCTCAGGGTGCGTCAACCAATCTGGTCCCCACCAAAGAGAATGGTTCACAAGCGCAGGAGCCTCGCAGCCTCGCGAAGCGCAGTCCGCGGGATTCAATTCTCCTGGCACATGTCTCCAGATCAGCGGGGTCTCAGAGCTCTGGATCTGTGAGACTCGATTCGCAACAAAAACCTCCAAGTTATGTAGCGAGGTGCGAAGCCAACAAAGAACGATCTCACTATCAGTCCACGCAAATACTTCCGAGATCTCAACGGTACAACCCAAAGTACCACAAACATGATTGAGAAGCCTAGTAAGGAGGGCTGCTCCCGACAGTTCCAACTTAGGAATCGTCAACCTAGTCCGAATAGGGGCCACCTTACTTTTGGCCATCACCAAATGAACTCCCACGTGACCGGATGAACTAACAGTCCGCAAAAATACCACGGCCGCATATCCTCGTTCGGATGCGTCACAGAAACCGTGGAGACTGACTCGACACTTGCCAGCCGGCAAAAATAATCTAGGCAAGAGAATCCGGTTCACGTCCGGAAGTGAGGACACAAACGAACACCATTCTCTCAACAACTCTCCCTGGAGAGGTTCGTCCCAAGGCACTTCCGCAATCCAAAGCTTCTGCAAAAAGCACTTAGCCAGAAAAATGACTGGTGTGATCCATCCATTGGGATCGAAGGTCCGAGCAGTAGTCGACAAGACCGAGCGTTTCGTCCAGTTCTTCGGGAAGTCCAACTCCACCTGATAAGTGAAGACATCCTGGACGGGCTGGTACTGTATACCAAGGACCGCAATCAAGTTAGGGTTGTCAGCATCTTCAAACAGGAGAGGGTCCTGTTGATGTTCCACTGAAAGATCACACAATAAGTCGGGGCAATTTGACAACCACTTACGCAATTCGTAACCTCCCGACTTTAGGATTGCAATCAACTCGTCCCGCAAAATCAAAGCCTCCGCGACGGTAGAGGCCCCAGTGCAGACGTCATCGACGTACACCGAATCTCCCAAGATGGCCGCCGCCCGGGGATAGTTCCTTGCAATCGCTCACGATGAGCCAATTCCAACAACGTTCGAATAGCAATGTAGGGACTAGACTTAAGTCCGTACGTGGTAGTGTTCAACTCGTACACTTGCATCGGATCACAAGATCGCTCACGCCACAAGATCAATTGGTACCGCCGGTCATCTCGGTGCACCACCGATTGTCTGAACATCATTCGGATGTCAGCCACAAAGACAATTTGATGACGGCGGAAGTTGGTGAGAATATCCGAGATGTCCCTATGCAGTTTGGGACCGGAATGCAAACACTGGTTCAAAGAAACCCCATTCGAAGTAGGGGCCGAGCCGTCAAAAACTACTCTTATCTTCCCACCGGGAGTCTTCAAAACCGCGTGGTGAGGCAAGAAGTAGTGCTCGAGCGAGCGCCAATCAATGTCGGAAGGGGACATATGTCCCAAATCCTCATACTCGCGCATAAAGTCAATGTACTTAGTACGAAAGTCCGGATCCCTCTTCATTCGGCGTTCCATAGACAACAACCTTTTTTCTGCCAAGGCATGAGACTGACCGAGAGGGGGGCGTGCAGCCCTGAAAGGCAACCGAGTGACAAAACGACCATCAGCGCGGCGACCAGTATTATTCTGGTACGACAATTCACACTCTTCTTCCGCTGGGTCGACTCTGGGAGCCTTGGGGGGCTCTTCGACCTCCCAGAAACGCTGGACTGCGTCAGAGAGTGAGAGCCCTATTGCAACAGTTCGGTCTTCAACCCGTGGGACAGTACCCCTCAACACGGGACCACAAAAACTATATCCAAAAATAGTGCGTAACGCAATTAACCCGTACGGTTGCAAAACCCGCTTTTCCCCGGACAGAATCACACCCAACACGTCTACTCCCAGGAGTAGGTCTACGGGTCCAGGTACAAACCACTGAGGGTCAGCGGGAGTCAAATCCGACGTCAAATTTACCACAGCAGGGGAGATAGTCACCTGCGGGTTTCTGCCCAAAATATCATTCAGAATGACCGCCTTGGCCACAATGGACGGCCCACAATTTACAGGCGAAAAACAAACCTTGACTTCACCCTTTGGTCCTTCCACCTGAAGGCCACCAATGCCGTGGATCACTACAGGGTGAGGTCTACATGGGAGGCCCAATCTCTCCACCAAATAAGAGGACGCAAGACAACCCTGGGCACCCGAATCCAAAAGGGCACGTACAAACAGGGAGTCGCCCTTCGGGCCCCAGACCCTGACACAAACAGTCGGCAGAAGAACTGTCTCAGGTTGGGCGGCGGTGGTGGGAGAGAGGGCGGCAACTACCTATTGGGGGGCATCGCGTGATGGCGATGTCCGATACGAGTGGAGGTAGTGCTCCACTGGTACCTCATGGCGTCTGCTCGGCAATCCTCGGCTCGGCGCGTAGTAGGCGCTACTGCGACCGAACTGGGGCGGGCGGCGTTCCAAACGCGGTCTCTCGCACAGCGGTGGGGAGAACCGCGGAGGCGTGGTGCGGCGCTGAACCGCTGCAAACCTCTCCTGCTGTTGAGGAGAGGGGGGAGGGGTTCCCCCGCCCGTGGGCGGCAAGCCCCGACGAGACTCCCTTTGGGGATGGTGGGGATGCGGGCCCCCGCCCGTGGGGGAATTCCACCCCGCATCTTCAACCCGACCACCACCATTCCTATTGGCACATAAAACCGGGTGGTGCTTCCCCTGGCAGTTCGGGCACGGCTCTGGCCGTGAACAGTCCCGCTGCAGATGCTGCCCCAAGCAGGAGTAGCACCACCGGCGATCATTCGCAATGCCTCGTCGATCTTTCACCTTCCTATTGAGGAATTGAGGACACGCAGAAACAAAATGGCCGTCAGCATTACAATATACGCAACGAGGGCCCTGGGCCGTTGCGTATCTGAGGGTTGGGCGGCGTGGCTCAACCACCCCTCGAGGGGGGGGGCGAGCGACAACACGACGCTGTTCTGGAGGAGGCCGCGCTGGGGCCGGGGACGGGCCTTCAACGCCAGCGTTGTCCAACAAGCGGCACTCCTCTTCCAAAAACGCCAACAAGTCTGCAAATGGCGGCAACTGCGTGGCACTGTCACCACCATGTTTTTGCTCAAAACGGACTTTCAAGTCCGTAGGCAAACGCGACAAAACAATGTGCAACAACATAAAGGACCATTCATCGATAGGCAGACCGAGCCGCCGCAAAGCATTCAATGCCACCACCATGGGGTTGACCAAGTCCACTCTCAAAGTGGCAACCCTATGGACGTAGGGCAACGACAACAGCTGTGCAACATGGGTATCTGCCAACCGCCTAATGTTGGCATACCGCTTCACCAATAGTTCCTTGGCAGTGGGGTAGTTTTGGTCGGTGACCGCCAAATGTGAAACAAGACCGAGGGCCTCTCCCTTTAATGTGGAGAACAAGTAGGCCAACTTCTGACTCGGTGCCAAGTCCGTCCTAGCATCTACCAGACTGGTGAATAAGTCATGGTAGGCGGTCCAACCTTTCAAATCCCCATCAAAATGTGGCAAGTCAAGAGTAGGTAAACGCCCCAAAAGAGCCATGGGTGGAGGTGTTCTGGTTTCCTCAGTCAATGCACCCCGCTCTACCCTGCTGGCGGCTTGGGCAATACTGTCCGTCAAATCATAAAACTGTGTGATGTCGGCCTCCACACAGTCATCCAGCTTTGGATCCTCGGTGTCCAAAAGCTCCGTATAGCAACTTTGTACAATTTTGCTCCGCTCCGTCAACTCTGCCGATCTTCGGAGCAAAGCATCAAAACGATCTGGTCGATCTATCAACGCAGCAGCTGAAGCCGCCCATCTCAACTCCGCTTTGATTCGGGCAACTAATTTTGACATACTTGTCCAAAACAACAAACAAAGCAAAAGGTATATAATTAAATTTAAATTCTATTGTTCAACAATCTAAACCACAAAAAAGAATTAAATTTAAATTATTTTGTCAGCAACGGAACCCTGCAAAGTTGCCTGCAGATCCCTAAATCAATTGCTATTACAGTGAGAACCTACAACAATTAAAAATATTAGTTCAAAACTATAATTGATTTAAACTATAATTCAAATTATATTAATCAGTACAGAACCCTATTTTAATATAAAATTAACTAGGAATCCCCAAATTCAACTAAAATACATTTACAATACAAAGGTGTCTATTAATAGCAAAGGCCAAACCAATTCAATCAACTGGAGCAACTACTTCCATATGCACGAAACTACCCTGTTTTTTCATATGTATCAACTACCTACCAAATTTGACTTTTATCAATTTACATTAAAATTCACAAAAATAGGTGAGATTATATCTCCTCAACAATCTTTAGTGCAAACTAGTTACTTAACATAGAAATATCAATCAATTTTCAACAATGATTTATCAATTTTCTATCTTTGCCCGTAGCAACCCGAACATCAAAAAATAGATTTATCCAACAAAAGGTAAATTTAATGAACTGATTCCAACTGTGTGGGTTTATACCCATCAAACACAGTGGACTTGACTCTAAACAAGACTTCTAGACACCGTCGTGTAACAGGCAAAACCAAAAATCACTAATTAAATGCCCTGTTCTACGACTCGTGTGGATCTCAAAAACCCACGCTGTGCTACCAAAAATTATGTTGCCTACACCTACGGCTTCCAAAACAGACGTCTCAATAGCTGGGCCCGTTTACTAAGACTGCTGTAGCTGAGGGTATAGGTGGCGATAAACTGCAGTCACACAGCAACGCCTACAAGAATTGGTGTCTGCGAAGGGGTCTAAAATTTATTTGGTAACAATGATAATTCAGTACTTACAGCCGTGACAGCAATACAGGCCTCTGTTGGCAAGCGCCCAAGGGCCGTGAAGGGTGTGTATCTGTAGTGTGTAAAGTGTAGGTCTGAATTCCCTTCACCGGCCTGCTCGTTCCGCCGGGCCGCCAAGAGTTTTCGCACGCAAACAACCGCGCTCCCAAAGGATTACACAAAATGTCAAGTAACTAATCACAATTCAAGCTTTCTACACTCAAAACGCTCGTACGCGTTGTAGATTACAATTTATAGTTCAAGTATCTCAATAAACCACGCAGCGTCTCAAAAAAAGGTTATTCTTACAAGTTTTTACCAAGACAATATATGACGTCTGTCAAAATAGTACCTCAAAAAGCCACAGCTTCGCTAGTATCTATCAAGGGCTGCGTTCCGAATCGCGCTCAGTATTCGGTTCCGAACACGGATGCTTTTCAGATTTTGGCGATTTTGAGGACTAGTTATTGATTTCGGAAAAAGTTTTTAAAGAAGACTAAATTTGCTATAATATAAGACTAGAACCGTCTCTGTGTACCCAATAGTTTCTAAGATAAAGCTTTTCAGAATTCATCATTTTTCAGAACTTCGCAATATTGTAGAAGTCATCGAACAACTCTATCGGAATGTTTTTCTAATTACCTTCGACGGATTGTGCTAGTGTTGCTCATGTAGAGTCACGAATGGGAGCCACCTGTAGCATTTTTATATGCTACTAGCTTTTGAAGGCGATTTCGTAATGCACAGAAACATCAAAATTTAAACTCCCGTTTTTCCCGTTCCCATAAGAATTTTAGAAAATCCTCTCTTAGTGCGCTTCTGCACCTCCTAAGGAACCTACATGCTAAATTTCAGCTTCCTACGACCATCAGTTTTGGCTGAGCGTTGTCTGCTAACTATAGGTGATACGTGGCAGTAGTTCGATGGTTACTCCAAAGTTCGTTTGGTGTGTGTGGCGCACAGCTGAAACTGCTGGTCATAAGAAGCTGAAATTTGGCATGTAGGTTCCTTAAGAGGTGTAGAGGTGCAGAAAAGATTTTACAAAATTCCTAGGGGAACGGGAAAAACGGGAGTTTAAATGTTGAAATGCCCTTCAAAAGCTATCAGGATATAAAAATACTACAGGTGACTCCAATTTGTGACCCCACACGAGCAACACTAGTCCACTCCGACGGAGGTAATTGGAAACACATCCTGCTACAACTGTTCGAGTGACTTCTAAAATATTTCGAAGTTCTGAAAAAGATGAATTCTGAAAAGCTTTATCTCAGAAACTATTGGGTACACAGAGACGATTCTAGTCTCATATCATAGCAAATTTAGTCTTCTTTAAAAACGTCCTGAGAAGGTGGTATCAAAAACTAGTCCTTTGTAATCAAAATCGCCAAAAACAGATGAAATTTTCTCGGTTTTAATTTTTGACACAGTTGCTTTCGGCGCTCGTGGTCATAAACTTGGATTATACATTACACATACATTAGGCCAACAACATAAACAAGCCTGCAAAAAATCCTAACTACCTGATTTCTGCGCTTACTACTCCATACTTTCAAACGACAAGGTTACTGAATCATTCCCCGAGACTAGAACTATCTCCATACCAGATTTCATCTAAATCGGTCCAGCAGTTAAAGTGTGAAGAGGTAACAGACAGAGTTACTTTCGCATTTATAATATTAGAAAATGGACTAGTTTCTGTCCACGACTTTGTCCGTGTAGGATTCGGTTGTAGCGCTCGCGTTCCCGCGGAAACTAGATACGTTTTTGGGGTTAAAAATTAGGCTATGCCTATGTCCTTCATAGGGACTAGAATTATCTCCATCTATAACAAATTTCATCTAAATTGGTGAAGCGATTTGAGCGTGAAGACGCAACAGAGATTCAAGGTTACTTTCGCTTCGCATTTATAATATTAAGTAAAGATGTATATAAATGCAAACGAGCACACAAGCCACCTGATGGTAAGCGAACAAATTTCAACTAAATGTGTTAGGTAGTCAGTGCACGGGAGCCTAACATACACCATCAACACATCTACACTGGCAAGGAGGGGGGCCCCATTTAGATTTTCCGCCCCGGGCCCCCGACAGGCTTAGTCCGCCACTGCATATCGCAATAGCTTTGTAGCGTTACGTGACGTTATCACTACATAGTATAAAACAATGTCGCTTTCTGCTGTCTGTCCCTATGTATGCTTAGATCTTTAAAACTACGCAACGGATTTTGATGCGTTTTTTTTATATATAGAGTAATTCAAGAGGAAGGTTTTAGTATATAATTTGTTATAGTTTAACGCACAATTTCCGCAGGAAAGCTTTAATTGAATTTCACGCGGACGAAGTCGCGGGCAGAAGCTAGTAATATTATAAATGCCAAAATAACTCTGTCTGTCCGTATGTCTGTTACCTCTTCACGCTTCAACCGCTGGACCGATTTGGATGAAATTTAGTATGAAGATAGTTGGAGTCCCGGGAAATGACAAGGCTACTTTTTATCCCGGGAAACTATAGTTCCCGCGGGAATGCTATAACCTTATATCACGCGGACGAAGCGAGTATATCCGTCGCAAAACAAAGTGGCAACTTGCGCCATACATACTTCTATGGTGCCAGTCGCTACTTTGTTTTGCGGCGGATATCCGTATTATCCGTATTATTAATATTATACATGCGAAAGTAACTCAGTCTGTCTGTCTGTCTGTGTGTCTGTTACCTCTTCACGCTTCAACCGTTAGACCGATTGAGATAAAATTTGGCATGGAGATAGTTGGGATCCCGGGAAAGGACATAGGCTACTTTTTATCGGGCGGGAGCGCGATAACCGAATTACACGCGGGCGAAGTCGCGGGCAGAAGCTAGTTAATTAATATTATAAATGCGAAAGCAACTCTGTCTGTCTGTTACCTCTTCACGCTTCAACCGCTGGACCGATTTGGATCAAATTTGGCTACTTTTTATAAAACGCATAGTTTCGCGGGCGAAGTCGCGGGCAGAAGCTAGTAGTTTATAATTGTTGTATCTGCAGGGGGCAAGGGCACCGCAACTTCAACATGCAGCGAATAATGGGCATCAACACGGGCATCGCGCCGCCGGCCGCGCTGCGCCGGGCCCCGTCGCGGTCCCCGCGCCGGGACCCCGCCGGGTATTCCTTACCTTATACCACTGAATATCTAACAGCACTACATCAGGCGCGGCGCACTCCTTGATTTCTTCGCGCTCGATACAAGTACCCGCCGGCTTCGCACCGTGGCGTGATGATTAGTGGTTGCCGCGCACTGCTAGCGAATGCACGCGCGCGCGTTTTCACAAGAGTCAAATGTGCTATGAAATTTCAATTATGTAAAAAAAAATGCAGAGGGTTGTATTAACAACAACAGTAAAATGATTTGGTAAAAAGTAAATATTTGGTAAAGAGTAAAATGATGAAATTTGGTATGGAGGTAGTTCAAGACAACCCAAATTTTCATTTTTTCAATAAAAACAATAACTATGCATGTAAAGTATAGTATCATTGGGTCTATGAGACTCGGGACGAATTCGCGAACGGCTAGTATATTATGATAATGCAGTTGTGTGACTTTGTGTCTTAATTTTGAATTTAGCAGATTCATAAATTGACAGATAAAGTATGTGATAACTTAATAGTAAATTACGTTGTAGCATCTGTGTAGACGAGTGTTTTTAATAATGAAAAAATAACTAACTTAACTTAAATATATATTTTGTAAATAACAGTATTCTACGTAACCTATGTACTATAATATAGACGCATCATTTAATATGTTCTCGAGTGCGCCAGCCCTAGCGCTTGGGCGTGGCCTCCGAAAGAGCGCGCTGCATGTGATAGAAAGAGATGACCAATTTGGGAGCGTACGGTGCAACAAAACCGGTTTTTTGTTAGCAGTCGGCCTTCTGTACGTTAGTACTATTACTTATTCTGTGACTACATACAGAATGTCTCCGGAATCACCCGCCTGTATCTAGCCGGCGCGCAGCTCGCGCCCAACTCGCCCTTACCGTCATTTGTTTCACTCGGAGATGGAGAGTGTATTACAAAATTTGCAGTTGATGCAATTTATAGAACTTTTTGGGCACCAGCTGACGACTTTTCCACCCAGATAGACTAGCTGACGTCTTGGTTTCCTTTACCCTTCAACTATCATCTGGTGAAATTTCAGCCAAGTTGAAAAAAAAAAACATTTTCGGGGGGCAACAGCGCCTAAACCCACCAACGGCTTACCAGCTCACGTTCACTAAGCTTATATGTTACGACTATCTTAACCATTTCCCAAGTAATCAGGCGGGAGAGTATTGGTCATGACATCTGCTCGTGGCTCGCGGCCTAATAATGGACTCTATTTGCAGAAATTTGCCGTCGACGTCCGGCCAAACGCCGCGCTCGCGGTCGGCCTCGCCCGAACCTACAGCTGAGGAGGCCACCAAACACTACATCCGGCAGAACCGGGACCGGCTGCTCTACTACGTCGAGGAGACTAACGAGGGCAAGGGCTTTATCAAGGTCAGTCCGGAGGCCCCCAACAGAGTCGGCTGAGGAGGCCCAAAAACACTACATCCGGCAGAACCGGGACCGGCTGCTCTACTACGTCGAGGAGACTAACGAGGGCAAGGGCTTTATCAAGGTCAGTCCGGAGGCCCCCAACAGAGTCGGCTGAGGAGGCCCAAAAACACTACATCCGGCAGAACCGGGACCGGCTGCTCTACTACGTCGAGGAGACTAACGAGGGCAAGGGCTTTATCAAGGTCAGTCCGGAGGCCCCCAACAGAGTCGGCTGAGGAGGCCCAAAAACACTACATCCGGCAGAACCGGGACCGGCTGCTCTACTACGTCGAGGAGACTAACGAGGGCAAGGGCTTTATCAAGGTCAGTCCGGAGGCCCCCAACAGAGTCGGCTGAGGAGGCCCAAAAACACTACATCCGGCAGAACCGGGACCGGCTGCTCTACTACGTCGAGGAGACTAACGAGGGCAAGGGCTTTATCAAGGTCAGTCCGGAGGCCCCCAACAGAGTCGGCCGAGGAGGCCCAAAAACACTACATCCGGCAGAACCGGGACCGGCTGCTCTACTACGTCGAGGAGACTAACGAGGGCAAGGGCTTTATCAAGGTCAGTCCGGAGGCCCCCAACAGAGTCGGCTGAGGAGGCCCAAAAACACTACATCCGGCAGAACCGGGACCGGCTGCTCTACTACGTCGAGGAGACCAACGAGAGCAAGGGCTTCATCAAGGTCTGTCCGGAGGCCCCCAACAGAGTCGGTAGAGGAGGCCCCCAAACACTACATCCGGCAGAACCGGGACCGGCTGCTCTACTACGTCGAGGAGACTAACGAGGGCAAGGGCTTTATCAAGGTCAGTCCGGAGGCCCCCAACAGAGTCGGCTGAGGAGGCCCAAAAACACTACATCCGGCAGAACCGGGACCGGCTGCTCTACTACGTCGAGGAGACCAACGAGAGCAAGGGCTTCATCAAGGTCTGTCCGGAGGCCCCCAACAGAGTCGGTAGAGGAGGCCCCCAAACACTACATCCGGCAGAACCGGGACCGGCTGCTCTACTACGTCGAGGAGACTAACGAGGGCAAGGGCTTTATCAAGGTCAGTCCGGAGGCCCCCAACAGAGTCGGCTGAGGAGGCCCAAAAACACTACATCCGGCAGAACCGGGACCGACTGCTCTACTACGTCGAGGAGACCAACGAGAGCAAGGGCTTCATCAAGGTCTGTCCGGAGGCCCCCAACAGAGTCGGTCGAGGAGGCCCCCAAACACTACATGCGGCAGAACCGGGACCGGCTGCTCTACTACGTCGAGGAGACTAACGAGGGCAAGGGCTTTATCAAGGTCAGTCCGGAGGCCCCCAACAGAGTCGGCTGAGGAGGCCCAAAAACACTACATCCGGCAGAACCGGGACCGACTGCTCTACTACGTCGAGGAGACCAACGAGAGCAAGGGCTTCATCAAGGTCAGTCCGGAGGCCCCCAACAGAGTCGGTAGAGGAGGCCCCCAAACACTACATGCGGCAGAACCGGGACTGGCTGCTCTACTACGTCGAGGAGACCAACGAGAGCAAGGGCTTCATCATGGTCAGTCCGGAGGCCCCCAAGAGAGTCGGTCGAGGAGGCCCCCAAATACATGCGGCAGAACCGGGACCGGCTGCTCTACTACGTCGAGGAAACCAACGAGGGCAAGGGCTTCATCAAGGTCAGTCCGGAGACCCCCAACAGAGTCGGTCGAGGAGGCCCCCGAACACTACATGCGGCAGAACCGGGACTGGCTGCTCTACTACGTCGAGGAAACCAACGAGGGCAAGGGCTTCATCAAGGTGAGTCCGGAGGCCCCCAAGAGAGTCGGTCGAGGAGGCCCCCAAATACATGCGGCAGAACCGGGACTGGCTGCTCTACTACGTCGAGGAGACCAACGAGGGCAAGGGCTTCATCAAGGTCAGTCCGGAGGCCCCCAACAGAGTCGGTCGAGGAGGCCCCCGAACACTACATGCGGCAGAACCGGGACTGGCTGCTCTACTACGTCGAGGAGACCAACGAGGGCAAGGGCTTCATCAAGGTCAGTCCGGAAGCCCCCAACAGAGTCGGTCGAGGAGGCCCCCGAACACTACATGCGGCAGAACCGGGACTGGCTGCTCTACTACGTCGAGGAGACCAACGAGGGCAAGGGCTTCATCAAGGTCAGTCTGGAGGCCCCCAACAGAGTCGGTCGAGGAGGCCCCCGAACACTACATGCGGCAGAACCGGGACTGGCTGCTCTACTACGTCGAGGAAACCAACGAGGGCAAGGGCTTCATCAAGGTGAGTCCGGAGGCCCCCAAGAGAGTCGGTCGAGGAGGCCCCCAAATACATGCGGCAGAACCGGGACTGGCTGCTCTACTACGTCGAGGAGACCAACGAGGGCAAGGGCTTCATCAAGGTCAGTCCGGAGGCCCCCAACAGAGTCGGTCGAGGAGGCCCCCGAACACTACATGCGGTAGAACCGGGACTGGCTGCTCTACTACGTCGAAGAGACCAACGAGGGCAAGGGCTCGTCATCAACAAGGTCATCATCAGATATAGTATGGGATTCAGCTCACACCCTCAATCCCATACAAAAATATTATTTTTACCAACTCGAAAAAAAAACCAATAAAATATGCTTAGAATCGATAGCTGATTCTGTAGGTAAAAAATATCATCACAACGTTTTGCTTGACCCCGTATAGGTTACAGGTTTGCGCAGGCTGGTTTTCCGCAACTCGACGTCTAAGGATGTTTTCACACCTCCGCCGCGGATTTGAAACAGCGGTACCGCTGAAGATATGCCATCGTTTGTCCATTATACACATCTTTGACGCCGTTCACATCTCCGCCGCGGAACTGAAGTTATCGGTTTGAACGCGGAGATGTGAACGGCGTCAAGGATGTGTATAATGGACAAACGATCGCAAATGTTCAGCGGTACCGCTATGAACAATCCGCGGCGGAGGTGTGAAAACAGCCCAAGTGTTTGATGGCAGGTTTAGACGTTAGAACGTCTTGACAATAATATCGTGATCTATCTATTTTTGATCGCCTTGTCCGCTTCAATATATCAGCATACTCATAGATTTTGTAATTCGCAGGAGCTGTGTTACTCGGCGGACGGGCGGCTAGTGTGTTCTCCGTTCGGCTGCGGCATGCGGCTCTTGGCCCTGAACGACCAATGCAGCGAACTGTCCACCTGCGTGGAAGGTACAGTGACGTAGATGACGCGACGCGTATGTATAATGTATCGATAATATTAACACTATTGTATGGAAAGATTGTATCAAATGTTATGTTATGTTGTGTGTTATTTGTATCAAAGATGTGTGTGAAGTCCCCAAACTGGGCCCGCGTGGGGACTATAGCCCAAACCCTCTCGTGATGAGGGGAGGTCTGTGCCCAGCAGTGTGACGCAAAAAGGCTGTAGTAGTAGTAGTATTCTATGGAATGAACAAGTTTGAGACTGACGGCCAACACCATAGAAAGAAACAGTGATGCCGACTGGTGAGCGGGAATACGATCGCCCTCATTTGTGCGAAATGTCCCAACCAACATGTATACTATAGGTCGTCAATGACGTTCCCGACTGTCCTTGAGGTGCGACAGACGTTGGGGGGTGAGACGACAGCGGGGACGGCGAGGGTTGCGGGGAGAGTAACCACGCGCGTTGCACTATACATACTGGCGGTCAACTAAAATCAACAAAAAAAGCTGACCACGACCAAACGTATGACCGTTTCGCGTGCCTCTAAATTAAATTTGTATGGGATCAGGTATCACTCACACCATCAATCCCATACTTTTTTTTTTACTAGCTCGAATAAAAAACATGCTTAGAATCGATAACTGATACTGTGGTTAAAATATCGTCATGACGTTTTGCTTGACTCTATGGTAGAATAAAGAATGAGAGAATCAGGATACTTGACAGTTCTTTCCTGTCAAATCGAACTTAGTCAAACGAAAGGATGAAAGGGATGGGGAGAGTTGGATGTCATTTATTATGAGTCACGACACCGTTCCGTTATGCAGATTTTTTTGTAATCTGTGACTTATGACGTCATTAATCTCACGTGCTCCCGTGCTTCCCGACCGTCTTTTACCCCCAAGGGTCGGGCACGAAGTTGACGACACATAGTTTATTTGGTCTATCCCCAGGTTTCTCCGGGCCGCGCGCCATGGTGGACGTGGGGCAGTCGCTGGGCCAGCACCAGGACCTGGTGGTGAGCTGCAAGTTCAGCCCGCGCCACCACCTGCTCGTCACCGGCTGCCTCGAGGGCAGGGTGGTCTGGTACGAGCCCTTCAGCGGCGAAGCCACCTACTAGATACTTAATACACGTTTAGTTTTACGCTGCTGTTTTATTTACGTTAAACCAGAGACAATGTCATTATATAAGGGTGAGTTGATTCATGCTAGTTGACGGACACCTGGTCGTTAAATATGGCCGCCGAGCTGTCATTACATACAGTAACGTCTATTCTATATAAATTAACGCATTCACTGCCACCGACGCATATGTGCGTTTTGCTGACTTTCCCGCAGTGCCTTGAACGCACATGTGCGTTGCAATGTTCCCTTAATGATAGATGTGGCACCTGGCGAAAGTTCGTGTCTTGGACACTTCGCCAATATCAAAGTAAGGGCCGCAGGCCTGCAAGTTGTTCTACCGAACCGGTAATAAAGGTAAATGTACGGTGTAAATGATTAATAAAATAACCCTCCTTCAGGCGCAGTCGGGTAATAAAATTGGAGAGACTCAACAAACGTCAGCGTCCATCTTGGGTGACGGCCCTACTACAGTAAGGTCATTTTGTCCCATAGTAAAAATTTAACGTTAACTTTAACTGACGGTTTGAATCAACCCACCCTAAGACAGTCAAACTCCTTTAGCAATGCGATAATAGATGTCGCTGCCTAGGTAGCCTGGATGCGGTATCGGAAGGTAACACTGAAACCATCGGGACGATAGTGTTTGCCACTTGGTTTCACAATTTCAATTTCAAGTCGCCTTTCATTCTGTACAAAATGTAATTTAACTATTCAACATTACTTTTCAATCTCGTTTTGCATTTTGCAAATCCATCATCATAATGTCGGAACACAACTGGCTCCTTTGCTGGTATTGTCACTATTGAAAATTATAACAATGGGAAACAAAAACCTTAACTGCAAACCGAACCAATAAAAAAGCAAATAACATTGTAAAATATTTATTTAACAATTTACACTAGATAATCGACATTCCATTTATAAAAGTTACAGACAGAATACACTGTATACTTATACACTTGGCCTCAAACATGGCCGCCTTCTTTCAGCTTGGCAATAAGGGTGTCCACATCGGGCACGATCGAGCCGGCCTGGCGCACCGGGGGGTCTTCTACGGAGATGACCTTGATTCGGGGGGCAATGTCCACGCCAAGGTCCTTCGGTGTCAGTTTCTTGAGGGGCTTCTTTTTGGCTTTCTGTAAGATGGAGAAGTTGGGTTACATGTTGGTGGGATGAAGTCGTGGTGGCATAGTGGTTCGACCACCGCCTCGCATGCAGAGGGTCGGGCGTTCGAACCCGGCTCGCACATCTAAGTTTACTTATGCGAAATACAATTTGAAGTTACCACTGAACTTTGAAACGTCGTCAATTCACAATGGGCCCGCGTGAGGACTATAGTCCAAACGCGATGAGAGGTCTGTGCCCAGCAGTGGGACGTAAATAGGCTGTTGTGATGCTTTTGGTTGATGGGAAAGTTCTTCCAAATTAATGTAACAGCGACCTCTTAGCTTCAGAACATGTGATGTGAACCAATTTATTAGTACACACCAAATTTCGGAGGAGTTTGGTTACAAACACTGTGACACGAGAATAGGGATGCCGACAGGGTGAAGAAATCGAAATTCTAATTAGTCTGTCAGTCAGGTAATAAAAAAATATTAGGCACGTATTTTTTGTTTTATCAAATTAACAAAGAACGTCACGCGACATTTCACCTCAATATATCTCCGTATAAGTTTGATTACGTGAAAAAAGAAAAAAACCGGCCAAGTGCGTGTCGGGCCACGCGCAAATTATAGGGTTCCGAAGTTGACGATGCCCACAGTACCTTTCTAAGACTTATTAGCATCTAGCTAGACTGTGGTATGACGTGCCCGCCCGACGCGCCTGCCGCTCGAGAAAAATCATTGGTTTTTTAATCATTTCATAAGTCGACTAATGACTCGTAAATTTGTACAGCCTACTTAGCTGTGATAGTTTTCCTTTCAACTACGTTATATACGCCACAACCGTGATTTTTTTCAGCCATCCAAATACCACCATTTAGCTGGCAGGGGGGGGGGGACACGTGACTCTAACAAAAAATAGCACTTTAAAGCTTAATATTTCACAAACGCATCACTTAATCGAAAAATGGTTTTAACAAACCCACAATATTTTTTCAAGACCTATTCAACGATATGCCACAACATGGGGTACGCAAGAAAAAAAATTTACATCCCCACTTTACCAGTAGGGGAGGTACCCTATAAAAAAATATATTTCAAAATTTTATTGTACCACTTTGTCACCGTAACTAATATGTATATTCATGCCAAATTACAGCTTTCTAGAACTAAGCATCTCCGAGCAATAGTGCGGACAGACGGACGGACATGGCGAAACTATAAGGGTTCCTAGTGGACTTCGGAACCCTAAAAAACGTGTCCAATACTTTTCAATAATCTTCCTGATTCTTGGTCTTTCGGTTTCCCGCGACTTTCACGAGGTCGTCGCTCCATCTTGAGCCTACCGACAGCTCGTCTCCCGGTTCGCGGACGCCAAACTTGCATCATACCTACTTAATTATCATTCACATCACTGATGGTTATGTACAAAATGGTTCGTTTCAAAACTTAAACCATCATATTACCATTATATTGGGCAGGGTGGCGTATCGCGGCTCGTTCAGCCGCAGGTCCGCGCTGATGACGGCCGGCAGCTTGGTCTTGATGACCTCGAGGCCGCCGTCGATCTCGCGGGTCACCGTCAGACCCGCGTCCGTTTTCTCTATCTGATGACAATCAGCACAGTTTCGTTTATGGAGGGTTGAAGTAAAGGAGCGCAATCTTTATAGTTGTAGTGGACACTAAATCGGGTAGGTTGGGGCCGCTGCGGTCGCCACTTCAGCCAAGCCACCTAGGCGGATAGTCTGCAGTAGCGCCTTCAGATGGCTCTGCTGAGGCGAAATCGGTTATTAGGAGAGTGTGTTTTGTTTTGTTGCTTATCAAATCCGCTGGACACGTTTTCAACTGTTTTGCGATATAAGATTGCGCTCCTTACCAAGACACATTCCACACTCCATAGTTTCGTTAACAGCTCTACGATTTATAATACAAAGACACATACTCTTATCTATATGAACCACAATTAAGACTTCGTAGTTAGAAGTCATTTTTTAAAACAAAAACCCGACTGCATTGCATAAGTACTCTCACAATCAAGACGAATCTAATTTCAGAAGCTAAAACCCGTCAAGTCGTTTTAGGCAACAGCGAGCCAAAGAAATATACCTACACTACATACACTCGAAAAACTTCTTATGCAGTCAGGTAAAAAGTACATCCCATCTCATTACTTTTAGTTCTCTACAGGAGACAAAAGAAAAAGAAGGAAGAAGTTTGCTACAGGGCACCCCGTGGTTTACACCGTGTCTTCTTTTCTAGCGCTTGTATGTGACATGGAGAAACCATTCCAAAGAAACCATTTGAATGATTTACAATGGTTCAAGGGTTTATAAATAATACTTGGATTCCAAATCACACATGTTCTTATTCATGAACTGAGAATTTAAGATAGATTTCAATAGTTAAGAGTTAAGTAGAGTTCCATCAAGATACCTTTGAAGCGAAGGTGCCCTGGGGCCAGTCCAAAAGGGCAGCAGTCATCTGTGCAGTTTGATTTGAGTCATCATCAATGGCCTGTAAGAAATATTCATTCTATGTAACTTCAGGGAGTAATAGGTTTAAACATTAGGAGTAGTAAAACTAACAATGTTTAAAATTAAATTTGTTTTATTATTTCATATCTTATCAGCCAGTATGCTAGATAAAATTGCTGCTCATAATTAGTTAGTAAGTATAAAGTACACAATCGATTTGGAATAGCAAAATTAAATAAATCCAGCAGTGGATGTGATTCGACTGAAATGATGATGATGATGTTTTTTTGGAGTGGCCCTCCTTTGGTGAGGCCTATGTCCAGCAGTGGATGTGTTTCTGATGAAATGATGATGATGATGATGATGATGATGATGATGACGATGATGATGATGATGATGATGATGATTAATTTTTAAATTCAATTGATTGAGGATAATTTGTAAAGTTAAATAGTACAAAAATGTTTATGTTTTTTTTTTCTCCAAGTCTTACTATTATTTTGATAATATTACCTGTTTGCCAACAATGACGATATCAGCCTTCTCATCTTGGGAGAGTTTGGCGAGGATTTTGGCCACATGTATTGGCTGCAGAGTCTCATACTGGGGTCCAGCCACCTCCACGTGGATGGCACGGTCTGCGCCCATCGCGAGGGCTGTTCTCAGGGTTTCCTGTTAAGCAAATAGATAGTGTAAGTGCTTTTATCTTCGTTGAGAATTGCCATTTTTCATCATGTTGTTTCTTCATAGTCAGAAAGTTATGGCAACAGGTATTTGTGAGAATAGTAAATAAAGATATAAAATAAAAAAGTTTTATTTCTGGAACGTGCAAAATATTGGTACAATAAAATAGTTATAATTAGTCTAGTTTCACACCAGAATGCCATAATTTTCTATCTTGGGACCTCCAAACCCAGTTGGGCCCTGCTACTTTTATAATATAGTCTATCCTGTGAGAAGAGTATGTATAGTAAAAGTATGTACAGTAAATAATAAAACATTAACCTGAGCCTGTGTAGGTCCGCATGACACTGCAATGACCTCGCTGGCCAGTTTTTTCTCCTTCATGCGTACTGCCTCTTCCACAGCGATCTCATCAAAGGGGTTCATGGAGTGCTTCACGCCATCGGTCACCACGCCAAGCTTGTCCGGCTTAACGCGGACCTGAATGTGTACAAAAGCTCATTAACACTAGTACACCTACCAATGTCTCTACTTACATATCATACAAATCACTGTGTCATATTGACCACTAGTAGTCAGTGGCAACCTCAAGTGTTACAACACACTGTTGTGTGTAAAGTGATGGGCTTTTGTTTACAGTCTCCAATCGTAAGGTGGATGTAACATGTATGTAGGTAGGTTCACTGTAGGTTGCCA
The DNA here is from genome assembly GCA_963971205.1 of Aethes cnicana. NCBI lineage: Eukaryota > Metazoa > Arthropoda > Insecta > Lepidoptera > Tortricidae > Aethes > Aethes cnicana. The sequence goes on along the minus strand of OZ020288.1, from coordinate 3,944,714 downwards.
AAATCAAAATCACATAAGAGATATTTCTAAATTTCGTATGAAAATTAACTGTAGATTTTACAAAGGCCTTGAGTATTTAAGTATAATGTTTATCTTTTGATCAAATAAAAACTGTTTTTATGACTAGCCCATGAACTGGATTATCATAACTTCATATGTAACCTTAAAATGCCTTAATAAACTTACTTTGACGGCGTAGTCAATAACTCTCTTTACACCAACTAGAACACGAGCCATTTTGATTAATTAAGACTTATAATTTTAATAAAAACAAAATTATACCCTAACTTTGAGTTCGAAGTCCAAAATAAAGTTAATAGGGATGTGCCGCGCCAACCACCACGCTTATGTCAAACTTGTGAACCGACTTGAATCGAATAAGATCTCGATTTCTTTTCATGGCAATATTCTCATCCTTTGCATGTCCCATTCGACATGATTTTTAACAAACTTTAAATTTTACCACTCTGAAAGTGGATTCATCGTTTTTGTTAACCTTATTCATCTAAGTTTTTGCTAAAAAAGCAACCTATTTTAAAAATAATCCATGGCTCCAAACGTGAGAAGAGGCGCCAAATTTTGAATACATGCTTCGTTGGATTACTTTAGAGATAGTACCTGGGTTTAGTTTAGACCTAGCTAGACCGATTTATCGCGCCCGTAAACCCCCATATTCCAAATTTCGTCCAAATCGTTAGATCCGTTTCCGAGACCATTGGTATAAATAAATACCTGTACAAGATTAGCGCGTTTAAAGTATAAGATCACCAGTAACAGTACATTATTGCAGAGGCCGCCAAGTAGCGCATTGCCGGACGAGTCAGTTAGAAGGCTGAGCGAAGCGAAGCCTTCTATTAGTACGAGTCCGGCAATCGCAATTGCGGCCGAGGTATATATAATGCTTTTCTCAAACAGCGAGGAAATACGTAAGGTCAGTCGGGGCAAGTGCGCCAGGATGGGGTAAGTGCGTAACATAAATATATCGAAACCTATAACTATTACTCAACTAGTAGTTGGCTGTTTACAAGGCATAGGGGCGAAATAAATTTAGGCGCACTTACCCCACATCAGTATTTACTACTTCCATGATCGTGGATGATGTGGCCATGGAAGTTGTACTTATTACCTCCATGGATTTGTCAGTTTCCGGGCAAGTGCGCCAGGATGGGGTAAGTGCGCCTAACATAAATATATCGAAACCTATAAATATTACTCAACTAGTAGTTGGCTGTTTATAAGGCATAGGGGCGAAATAAATTTAGGCGCACTTACCCCACATCAGTATTTACTACTTCCATGATCGTGGATGATTTGGCCATAGAAGTTGTACTTATTACCTCCATGGATTTGTCACTTTCTAGAGGTGTCTCAAATAGCAAGCGAATTAAAAAAAAACACACACACGACAATAATGTTTTTGCTGGCCAAGGCCGGCAATGGACAGCCTCGCGTCTTCTTTTTAGGGTTCCGAAGTCCACAAGGAACCCTTATAGTTTCGCCATGTCCGTCCGTCCGTCCGTCCGTCCGTCCGTCCGTCTGTCCGCACTATTGCTCGGAGATGCTTAGTTCTAGAAAGCTGTAATTTGGCATGAATATACATATTAGTTACGCTGACAAAGTGGTACAATAAAATTTTGAAATATATTTTTTTATAGGGTACCTCCCCTACTCGTAAAGTGGGGATGTAAATTTTTTTTCTTGCGTACCCCATGGTGCGGCATATCGTTGAATAGGTCTTAAAAAGATATTGTAGGTTTGTTAAAACCATTTTTTGATTAAGTGATGCGTTTGTGAAATATTAAGCTTTAAAGTGCTATTTTTTGTTAGAGTCACGTGTCCCCCCCCCCCCTGCCAGCTAAATGGTGGTATTTGGATGGCTGAAAAAAATCACGGTTGTGGCATATATAACGTAGTTGAAAGGAAAACTATCACAGCTAAGTAGGCTGTACAAACTTACGAGTCATAGTCGACCAAATTATGAAATGATTAAAATACCAGTGATTTTTCTCGAGCGGCAGGGGCGTCGGGCGGGCACGTCATACCACAGTCTAGCTAGATGCTAATAAGTCTTAGAAAGGTACGGTGGGCATCGTCAACTTCGGAACCCTATACTTTGCGCGTGGCCCGACACGCACTTGGCCGTTTTTTTTTTTAAAGTAACACGAACATTTCCGAGCATGTTTGAGAAAAAACATTTTTATTTAGGTCGGTTTTTTTTTCCCAAATAAACCCAGCCTCACACGTCGGGCGATTGACAAGAAACGCTCTCGGGTCGATATCCAGCGGACTAACTTGATTTCGGACTCTGCTTCATATATAGCACTAGCTGTTCCCCGCGACTTCGTACGCGCGTAAACCTTAAAATGTAAAAATCCCATCTTTTCCCGTTACCGTGGGAATTTCTGGAAATCCTCTCTTAATGCTCTCCTACACTCCCCAAGGAACCAACAGGCCAAGTTTCAGCTCTCTACGACCTGTGGTTTGGCCTGTGCTATGTTGATACATCAGTTGCATCACTTTTGCATTTTAATACAGAAGATAACTGTTCGGAATGGGCAATCACGCACACACGCGCACGAATTTGTACACCATAGGTAATATTTTAGTGTGCAGTTTAGGTTCTGGTGCGCTGGCAAGATTGGTTACTTCCGAAAAAACCGTTGCACCCTAAAAGGTTACAAGGTCTGAATTGTTTTAAAATCTGGATCTCTTATCAGCAAACACGGGGTAAACATTTTGAAGTATCGCACTAGATACAGGTGACTCCGCAAATTCACTAAAAACAATAATATAAGATAACTTTATTTAAACTTGTCTTGTAACCTTTACTTAATATATACAAAAGTGTGTTATATTGCTGGAGCAAAGTTTATTAAGGCATTCACTGCCACCAACGCATATATGCGTTTTGCTGACTTTCCCGCAGTGGCTCGAACGCACATGTGCGCTGCAATGTTCCCTTAATGACAGATGTGGCACCTGGCGAAAGTTCGTAAAAAGAAGTGGCAGTGAATGCGTTAATCTGGTAAGGTTGTGGACAGTTACACCAAGGATAAACCCCTGTCTTCCCAACTAGGTTTGAGCCTGTGACTGGGAAATATGTACCACCACTACCACAACAGTCTATTTACGTCCCACTGCTGGGCACAGGCCTCCTCCAATCACGAGAGGGTTTGGGCTTTAGTCCTAGTAGAACTAAAACTTAACGATATCCTTATGTTGTAGATGTTCCTCCAGCGCGCACGAAGCGCTTCGATTCATGCTTCATCATACGATCAGCTAAGGTTCCCCGGTAGTTATAACTTGGATCTTTTTTTCAAGTCGAGAGTGAACAGGTACTATCTAAGTAAGCATGTATCACCTTAGACCGCATCGTCACTTCCCACAGGTGAGATAATAATAATAATAAGGGAGGGCTGTCCGCCAGTACAGCCTCATGTTGTATTGGGAGGACAGATCTCCACAGTTGCGGCCATCTCACATTTATAGTAAAAGGTAGTAGGTACCAAAAGCCTCTTCATGTTGACTTCGACCCCATGAATGTGAATGACCGGGTCCCCATGGGCCCGTGCCATGTAAATGTACCAACTAATAATAATAAAAAACCGGCCAAGTGCGTGTCGGGCCACGCGCAAAGTATAGGGTTCCGAAGTTGACGATGCCCACAGTACCTTTCTAAGACTTATTAGCATCTAGCTAGCCTGTGGTATGAATGACGTGCCCGCCCGACGCCCCTGCCGCTCGATAAAAATCATCATCATAAATTGGTCGACTATTACTCGAAAGTTTGTACAGCCTACTTAGCTGTGATAGTTTTCCTTTCAACTACGTTATATATGCCACAACCGTGATTTTTTTCAGCCTTCCAAATACCACCATTTAGCTGGCAGGGGGGGGGGACACGTGACCCTAACAAAAAATAGCACTTTAAAGCTTAATATTTCACAAACGCATCACTTACTCAAAAAATGGTTTTAACAAACCCACAATATTTTTTCAAGACCTTTTCAACGATATGCCGCACCATGGGGTACGCAAGAAAAAAAAATTACATCCCCACTTTACGAGTAGGGGAGGTACCCTATAAAAAAATATATTTCAACATTTTATTGTACCACTTTGTCAGCGTAACTAATATGCATATTCATGCCAAATTACAGCTTTCTAGAACTAAGCATCTCCGAGCAATAGTGCGGACAGACGGACGGACGGACGGACGGACGGACATGGCGAAACTATAAGGGTTCCTTGTGGACTTCGAAACCCTAAAAAAACGATAGGAGATGAAAATTAAATAATAACACATATTAATTTTTTCTTTTTATTTCATGTCACGATGTCACAGCACATCATAATACGCTTATAGTTAATAATATATATGACTAAAATTATCCGATGTAATTTAAAACTTGAATTCTTTGTACTTCTTTGCAGTTTTCGAGTCCGTGTTCTGCTGTCGTTTCCTCTTGTTCTGAAAAAGAAAATCGACATCATTTATCTACACCCATGTCACAAATCCTCTATGATGCGTTAAAAAATCGCTAGTCCGTTATGACAGCAAGTTCTGTCAAAGCCAATTTCCTATCTGTGGCCATACAGTAAATTCATTTTATAAAATCGAATTCGATGTTGACACTGACGTATTTGAATTGGCTATGGGTGAAAAATGACAAAGTACTTGATTCTTTTTTTATGGATAGGAATAACCTTCCGTAATAAGAGAAAAAAATCCGAGAATTTTCCGTGGCGTAGATTTTGCGTAAAAAATAAAATTGGTTTTGCGTTATAACGATTAAAAGATTCTGGTTTTCCTTGGTCCAAGTAAGCACAGCACATGTTTCTGAAAAAAAATAGTGTTGACATTTGACGTTGACAGTTCTCGCTTCCTTCGTACGAATATAACTTTACGTGTTTTAACAATTTTATTGGAAAAATAGCTTATTGATGACTGCTTTTGCTTACTGGATTTTCGATTCTGCTTGGCCCCAACGACGACGTATGCTTTAAACACGTTATTACGAATGAAAAGCGAATGAAGCAAGAACTGTCACCGTCAATAGTGTCAACACTTGTTTTTTAAGAAGTAGTGCTGCGTACTTGGACCATGGAAACACCTTTATTTCAATCGTCGTAACTCTAAATTAATTTCTTTTTTTTACGCGAAATCTACGGCACGGAAAATTCTGAGAATTTTATCTCTTGATACGGAAGGTTATTCCTATCCATAAAAAAAATAATCGAGCACATTGTCATTTTTCACCCATAGCCAATTGCTGCCATTGTGGACAGATTTTGGAGCATCTTAGGATTTATAAAATGAACACACATTTGTGAGATAAAGTTGTGTATGCAACTGTACATAATTAGGCCTTAAAACACTCGTACGATATTATTATAAAACTCGCCTGACGGTTAGTTTCATAAAGCCCCAGTCGTGTCTTAATGTGTATGTATGTAGCGGTTACATTAACTACTATTACAAAATCGAATTCGATGTTGTAATGGCATTTAAATTTAGAACATATTCGAACAGCAATGCCTGCCTATATTATGGACGAAAGTTTGTCCCAAAGTCAAATCTCGGCCTCGGGCTCCAGCTCGAGCTCGGACGTGTGTTAGTCACCTTCTGTCTCGCGACGTGGTCGGCCAGCATGTCGGAGAGGTCCTCGCGCGCGCGCGGCCGCGACTCGCGCAGGTGGCGCTCGTAGCGCGCGGCCACGGCCTCGGGCTCCAGCTCGAGCTCGGACGTGTGTTAGTCACCTTCTGTCTCGCGACGTGGTCGGCCAGCATGTCGGAGAGGTCCTCGCGCGCGCGCGGCCGCGACTCGCGCAGGTGGCGCTCGTAGCGCGCGGCCACGGCCTCGGGCTCCAGCTCGAGCTCGGACGTGTGTTAGTCACCTTCTGTCTCGCGACGTGGTCGGCCAGCATGTCGGAGAGGTCCTCGCGCGCGCGCGGCCGCGACTCGCGCAGGTGGCGCTCGTAGCGCGCGGCCACGGCCTCGGGCTCCAGCTCGAGCTCGGACGTGTGTTAGTCACCTTCTGTCTCGCGACGTGGTCGGCCAGCATGTCGGAGAGGTCCTCGCGCGCGCGGCCGCGACTCGCGCAGGTGGCGCTCGTAGCGCGCGGCCACGGCCTCGGGCTCCAGCTCGAGCTCGGACGTGTGTTAGTCACCTTCTGTCTCGCGACGTGGTCGGCCAGCATGTCGGAGAGGTCCTCGCGCGCGCGCGGCCGCGACTCGCGCAGGTGGCGCTCGTAGCGCGCGGCCACGGCCTCGGGCTCCAGCTCGAGCTCGGACGTGTGTTAGTCACCTTCTGTCTCGCGACGTGGTCGGCCAGCATGTCGGAGAGGTCCTCGCGCGCGCGCGGCCGCGACTCGCGCAGGTGGCGCTCGTAGCGCGCGGCCACGGCCTCGGGCTCCAGCTCGAGCTCGGACGTGTGTTAGTCACCTTCTGTCTCGCGACGTGGTCGGCCAGCATGTCGGAGAGGTCCTCGCGCGCGCGCGGCCGCGACTCGCGCAGGTGGCGCTCGTAGCGCGCGGCCACGGCCTCGGGCTCCAGCTCGAGCTCGGACGTGTGTTAGTCACCTTCTGTCTCGCGACGTGGTCGGCCAGCATGTCGGAGAGGTCCTCGCGCGCGCGCGGCCGCGACTCGCGCAGGTGGCGCTCGTAGCGCGCGGCCACGGCCTCGGGCTCCAGCTCGAGCTCGGACGTGTGTTAGTCACCTTCTGTCTCGCGACGTGGTCGGCCAGCAT
>OZ020288.1:3872831-3937767 GCA_963971205.1 Aethes cnicana | reverse complement strand
GACCGACTTGTCCGACCACTCCGCCGGCTGTATGTCGTGGATGCACGACCACTGCCCGCAAACATTCACATTCAGGACTATAGACAACACTTATTATCATCATCATTTGAGCTTAAAGACGTCCACTGCTGGACATGGCTATCCATACTAATATTATAAATGTTAAAGTGTGTTTGTTTGTTTGTCCTTCCTTCACGTCGCCACGACGGGACCGATTTGGATGAAATTTGTTATGGAGATAGTTTGAGACCCTGGGAATAACATATGATACTTTTTATCCCGATATTTCCACGGAAACGAGTTTCCACAGTTTTTCAATACTTCTATAACTATAACCATCTATATGTATAGTATCATGGGGTACGCAAATTCTAAGACATATATAGACCACACTGATTCGAAGCGTTCAACACCTTAGGGAACATACCCATACTACGGGTGGTCACCGACGAGGGAAGAGGGTAAAGTCTAAAAAAATCAGTTACTTGTTTACGTTACGTAATATGGGTACGTTACCTTATTATCCAGTAGGACTAACTTGTTGAAGGATCTACTCAAACCACCGAAGAGCATTTGAATGAAGACTGACACTTAAAAACGTATGCTTTGCCAGAACACTTAATGACGTTCTTACAGACGTTCGACGAAAAGATGATGCTCATTAGAATTTCGAATGAAAATGTTATTTGATAAATATAATCACTATTCCGTAACACACTCTCTTAGAGATAGGAGATTATAAACAGAAGCGACATTTTTTTCCTACCATAAATTGTGATCATTTGAATACTCACCTCTGATCTATCATCATGGCTTATATTTCTACTTAACGCACTCCATCCTAGAGGGTGTATCTGGAACAATTAATATAAATATGAAGCTATAAAAAGCGCTATGTCAGACAGTCTTAAAGGTCTTAAATTCCTTAAATAGCTGTCAAACCGTGTATATTATTTATTTACACATTTTGACAGCTTTTGGAATGTCTGATAGCGGACAAAATATAAACCCTCGATATTTTTACTGCTAAAATTGGGACAGACCTGTAAAGCGCTGACCACCTCAGCGTCGTTGCCCTCCGGGAAGTCAGATATGAACTCGATCCGATTCTCCGTTCTTTTCCGGTCGAACAGGTGGTCGTACTGCGCCGCTATCGGGATCACTTGCTTCGTCGTCTGCATCAGCCGGTACAGGTTAGGCTGGAATACAAATATAGCTTAAAGCGCGTGGTACGTTGAAATACTTTTATATTGGTCGCTTTTAAAGGCCTAAAACTAAAAATTAGGACGAAAAAATATATTTGAAGAATCATTGATATGTCCTGTTCAATCCGAGCTGCGGAAATTGCGATACGTCCATATTGCCTTAACAAAAAAAAATTATATGGGATTGGTTGTGTGAGCGACGCCTGAATCCTATACAATTTTTTTTTTTTTTACCAACTCAAAAAAAATTAAAGACCTATACAATTTACTTAGAATCGATAGCCGATACTGTGGGTTAATTATTTGCCATATTTTCTGACCCACCATGTATATCGGGGTAATTTTTTGTTTTATATCTTTAAAAGTGCCCAAATTGGTTTTGTTTTCACCTTACTACGCGCCTTAAACATGCGTTGTTATATACTCGCCGCAAAAGAAAGTGGCGATTGGCACCATAGAAGTATGTATGGCGCCAGTGACATACTAGTCTCATACTACTACTACAGCCTACTTACGTCCCACTGCTGGGCACAGGCCTCCTCTCATCACGAGAGGGTTTGGGCTATAGTCCCCGTCGAAAAGAGCCTAGATGAGGCCTATTCGAAAATGAGTTGTGAACATACCAAATAGGTCTAAGTAATAAGAATCACTGAAAAAAATTGGTTGTCTGTAAAGTCGGTTTAAGGACGATAATTTTATACGTGGTAACGTCACGTAACGCTACAACGCTACGATTGCGTCATATTTCATCATTGCTCGTACATATATAAATATATTTATATATATTATTTATTTATTTGTATGTCTTATTTATGTAAGTATATGTAGATGTATTAAGTTTAAGTATGTTTATTTAATGTAAGTATATTTGTTCTTTGCTAGTGTCTAAGTATATTCAGTAATTTTGTTTTTTTTTTGGCACCACCCCTAACCATTTTCTGCTTTGCCTAAAGGTTGACTGGTAGAGAATGCCTCAAGGCATTAAGTCCGCCTTTTGTGCACTAAGTTTTCTTTATGTGCAATAAAGTTTAAATAAATAAATAAATAAATAAACATTTTTCGTGGGCGCAGCCGGCGTTCATCAATTTACAAGTAGTTATCACGTCAAAAAATCTCACCTTGAACCCATGCAAATCCTGCGCAAGCGTCGTCAAGTTGAGATCATGCACGATGACGAGGAGCCCCCGAGTTGTGCACATGACCATCTGCCGCGCATCCGGCGACAGCCGACACCGCATCAGGCCGGACGCATGAAAAACTCTTTGGTACACCAGATTGCACTCCGAATAGGAATTGATATCCCACGTATAAATACTCCCGTCCAACCCCGAAGTGACCAGCAGCTTGTCTTTCATAGAGAACTCTATGTTCTTCACCCAATTGCTGTGGCCCAGCAGCGAGCATATTTTCTTTTTCAAATTCCGAACGTCCCATAACGCTATGGTCGTGTCGTCCGAACAAGTCGCGAACATTCGCCCGTCTAAGAACCTGGAAGTATTGGGTGATGTTGAACAAATAATAATGCATGTCTTTCTCTTACGATTACCCGCATGCTTGTTTGGATTTGAACAAACAGATTTTTTTTAAGTGCTCAAAGACCTCTATAGTAATTGTTACTCATTTTGACTAGTATTATAAGTCCATATAGTGATATTAGGAAGACGAGCTACTGCCCGCAACTTCGTCCGCGTGAGATTCGGTTACAGCTTTCCCGCGGGAATTTGTGTTTTTCCGGGTAATAAGTTAAGTAGCCAATGAAAGGAAATCCAACTATCTCCTATATGCCTAATTTCATTCAAATCGTTATAGTGTTTAAAGCGTACCTGTTCACGTCAATACGTTCAATAGTCAGACATCCAGACATTTACTTTTGCATTTATAATATCAACCGTAGGTATATGGCTATCCATAATGTACAGGAGTTTAGATCATAAACAATTCAGCTATTTAATAATCAGAATTTCTATAATAAATGGAGATTTGTTGGTAGCTATTTTTAGTCATGAACTCTGTTCCAAAACGATAATTTTTCATCTCAGATGCGCAATTTAATGACGACTTGATGAGGTGATGGCCATTTGTGAATGTGCCATACTAACTGCGTAGTTTTATAATTATACACTCACGAAACTATATTCTGGTCAATACATTAAGATTTTATTCAGAATGATGTCTGTAGCTTGATTTGAATTAAATTTAATGAAGCTAATAATTACAAGTCATCTACATACTTCTAAAAAGTGAAAATCTGAAGTGTGAAGGAAGATATTACAGGTTGATGATATGTTACTTATATTTTGGTATTGTATGAGACAGGAACTTACTTAACACAATTAACACAGTCTGAATGTGCTCCATTGACTGAATGTATCCTTTGATGTGTGAGGGAATCGAAGATCTGAATGGATTTCTTCTCACACGCTGCCACCAAAAGGGACCTGCAGAATTAATTAATTCAGTAAAGCAATTCAGGCATTCAATATTAAAGTAAAACCACACAATAATAGGCAAAAAAAATTAGTTTTATATCTGAAAAACCATTTCTCAAGTTCATTCAATTAGACCAGTGAAGGATGTACAACATTTCATAGTTGTACAAACATGAATGAATCATATTTTTTCTTATTCCATTCCAATATTCAGGTAACAGACACTTTTACATAGCAATTTTAACATAACAAATGGTTTTACTTGTTTCAATGTAAAGGTGTGTGATGTCATGATATTAACACCTAATCAAAAACAATGAGCAAATTAGGTATGTCATGTCACACCATTACTTTTATGGTATGATGACCAGTCCCCTAACTTAACTAACTAGGTTACTAATATATTATTCTCTATAAAGAATAGAGGTTTGATTAATTAATGACTTTGTAACCCTGAGTATGGTTACCAAGAATATTACAGAATTAACAAATATAAACAAATCAAGAGATTATTGATCAAAATTATCCATCTCACCTCGGCCTGGGAAATATTACAATGGTTGGCAGGATGTTGCTTGATATTTAAAAATTGCATAAAGCATGTAACTGGTTCATAATATGTTCATAAAATAAAAATTAAATAAACCTACACAATAAAACAAAAGCAACTAAATGGTAACATGTCTTAAATAGTCATTTGTTGTGATAGTCCATTATTCATCTATCAGCTGATCAATATAAACAAATGCAAAGATTATACAATAATTGTTCATATATTAGCATTCACGAAATTGTTAAATTATTACTTTATCAACAAATAAATACATCAATAGGTTGCTTCTGATCGTCAAAAAAAGCAATGTAAGTAAGGAAGTTTCAGACAAGTTTTTGTGCTAAATAGAGAGGTACAAAGTCAAGGCTGCCTCATAAGGAAGTGCATTCAAATGTGATGTTGACACTGTTAGTACTGTTACTGTTTAATTACCCGTCCGGCGAAAATTCAAGGTTGAATACGCCGCCTGTCGGGAGGGCATTGGCATCTTCGCAGCTCCAGGAGGCGATGGGTTTCATGCCGCAGTAAAGGCTGCGTGCCAGCGCGTCCGCCGCGCCCAGCGGCGCCGGGAAGCCCAGCTCGTGCCGCTGCAGCCGGAACGGGCTGAAGGCCGAGTGCCGAGCCATGAAGACACTGTCCCCAATACCAGCCATCGCGGAAGACCAGCCCACGACTTCCTCGGAATGGACGAATAGCACCGATAATATTTAAGTACACAACATAGCTGTAAATGCAATCTTAACTAGAACAGGATAATTCTTAACTACATGGTTTTAAGTGAACATGATTATTTTTAAATTATAATTTTTAATTATCGATATCTGCTAACTATATCTATAAAGGTGTTCGCTTGTCTATGGTTAATTAAGTTGACACTTGACGTTTCTGACATATTGATAGCCGTAGACAGCAGACGAAGCCGCTAGTGCGTACCAAATTGAATCAATAGCGAATAGTCGTTGATTAGAATCGATTGATCGATGAAAATAATTAAAAAAATACTTATCGATACCTTTTCGAAGGGGAGAAGTGGGTAAGCCAAGGGTAAACAGTTGGCATTAATTATGCTGAGGTTAATTATTCTAATATTAATCCTATTATATAGCCTAGTAATTAATGGCTAAGATATTAATGTATACTTGATTAATATTCCTGACCCCGCAGTCAAACTGTACTCCAGTTTTGTGGGACAATTTTTATTCATTTAATTGTATTTGTTCTCAATAAATAAATAATAATAATAATAAAATAAATATAAAGGAAATACCACTGACCACCACTAACCACCAACCACTTAACCACTGTGCTTTTCGGTGAAGGGAAACATCGTGAGGAAACCTGCATGCATCTGCAAAGTAATTCAAGGATGTGTGTGAAGTCCCCAATCCGCACTGGGCCCGCGTGGTGACTATAGCCCAACCCTCTCATGATGAAAGGAGGCCTGTGCTCAGCAGTGGGCCGTAAATAGGCTGTTGTAGTAGTAGTAGTAGTAAAGGAAATACAAAGAAAACTATTACTTTGAAGACAAATACACCTTTATTACTTATAACTTAGTCAAACTTAAGCATGTCTTTTTTATAGTTGAAACTTAAATAAATAAAGATTTGTCATAATTAAAAAACTACAATTCGCATCATGTCAAGTCAATTGATCACAACTGCACCTTTATACAAACAATATAAGTTCATCTAACATAACAAACTTATTGAGAGATAAAACGACAGAAACATTTACATTACATGCTAGTTGACAATTTTGTTATTAATGTCACCAAGTATTTGGTGGCAGCAGTCCACTGGGGGGCTGGATGACTCCTGTTTTCAATACTTGTTGCAGAAAAACTTCAAGTCTGGTTTTGGGGCCGCCCTCATCAATATTTTGCAGTATGGCTAGATATTCTAAACTTATCAACTTAATTATTTTTACAAACTGCTTTCCATATAGTTTATGAAACTCTGAACCACAAATATTGAAAAAGTCATGGAGCAATGTTGCACTTATATCCGGTTCAGGTTTCAAGTTGACAAAGGAGGCAAGCCACTGCCAGCCAAACCTTGGACCGTGAGGGTTGGGCATGTTTAGAAATCTGGGTGTTTTAGCTATCCATATAGCACATCTTAGCTTGAATATCCCAGACATTCTCTTCAAGAATTTATCTTGTTTTTCTACAACCCCCTCATCATTATATGTATATCCTCTAGACTGATAAAACTCCTTATCAGTCTGCCCCTCCTTCTGGGGAAGGAACATAGGCACTAGGTAGGGACATAATCTATGGAAGTAGGCCTCTAAAAGTTTGCCAAACTCAGGAAACTGTGACCAAAGGGCTGCAGTGACCGCAGCGAGGGGGAATGCTGCTTCTGTATTACTTGACACAAGAAGATCACCTTGTCTCACGATTTTTTTTGCCAATAGGGCCGTGCAGTATTGCAGGCCTTGGGGATGCTCTGTTGCGGTGACATATGTGTCCAACACTTGCACTCTCTCACCCTTCAAAAGCTTTGCTAGCTTGTCATATTTATCCCTAATGTGCATTCCACTTACAGATGACAAAGCATTTACAGGAGTATTAACAGCTTTTTGGCAGTCAAATCTGAATTTTTTCAAGTTGACATTGGCCAGCAAGTCTTTATATTGATTTTCATATAGATCTAGAAAACTTTTAAGCTCTTGGAAGTAGTTGTAATTGGCAGCAGAATAAAACATTGGTTGCGACTTCTGAGACTGCTCCGCTAAGCTCTTTTCAATTTGAGCAATCTCAGCAGCCTTGGCTTCTTGAGCTTTCTTCTCTTCTAACTCCTTTTTCTTAATTAAGTTTTCTTCTTCTTGCTGCTTTTTAATTAGCTCCTGTTTCTTAATGTCACTTAATTCTTCAAAAATCTTTTTCCTTACATTATCAATGTTAAGAGCTAGCACTTCAGCTTCTTTCACCTCTTTGTCACTAAGAGCACCTGTCTTGCACAAATCCATGATGACACTGATGTTGCCCATCACAAGTTTTATTGCAGCGAGGTGTTTCTCACACACTACTTTTCCTTGTGGGTCATTTTGTAGCATGTTTGTAATTTCATTGTAGCAGATAAATATTTTAGTATGGCTGTCTGTGACTGATGCGAACCGAGCAGTGGCTTTGTTCTGTTCTTCGAGTATTCTATTCATATTGTCTATAGTGTGTTTGTTGATGGCCTGGGTGTTCTGCTGGTCGAGGCGAGCCCGGTCCAGCACGGTCCTGTTGTCGTTCTCGTGCAGCTCCTTCAACATCTGCAGCTTGCGCTCCTTGAGCTCGCGCGCGCGCCGCTCGCACTGTTCGCTCTGCATACTCCAGTACTTGCGCATACTGTCTGCTCTACGAGCCAACATGTTGTCCACTAAATTTCTGAACAGCACCTCCGAAGTCTCCTGCAGGTTCCTTTCATATTGCTTTATCATCAGAGAGTACCTCAAATCCTCGCTGACTCTGTCCTCGATCAAATTTTCCTCAACTTTCTCATGATTAGGGGCAATAGGTTCTTCATACTCCAGTTCTTTCTTAATGGGGCTCTTCGGACCTATTGTAACATTCTTAACGAGAGGGCTGATTTCAGCTGCTTTGGTAAGAGCGGAGATACGCAATCTTCCGAAATCCAGATCGGAAATACTCACGTTATGCATTTTGTTTTTTATTGGGGACCTGTATGCTGCTTCATCATATATGTCCCCCATTTTGAACTTGCATTGGCAGTTCTTCTATTCAGTCATTGCTCTTTTTATTATTTTCAAGTCAAGGTAGTCGTCAAAAAATTTGATACAGAAAGCACAGATAACCTGTAAACGCTGTAAACCATAATCCTCTTTGCCTGTAAATGTCAAAATTGTACAACTAACGCTAAAGCTACCTCAGTCACGTATAAAAACGACCGTTCATAAATATGTATAAGTTTGAAAAAAGTCAATGTTGCGTACACACCGGGCCAACGAAGGCCAACGAACGTTGGCTCCGCATGCACGTTGGCCTTCGTTTGTATAATTGTACGTCCAAATAGATTTGACGTGATCACCAACGATCGTTGATAACTAAATTCCTGCTTTCATCCCCAGTGTCCAAATCGATGTGATCATGGTCCACGACGAAATAATTATACTTAAGTAATTGCCAGTTTTATATATCAAACGAGTTAGCCAGGACAAGATAAAAGATGGTGGACAACCTCAACCACATTTTTCAAAAATGGAAATGTGTATAGTAGAAGTTCAATGATTGCAGACTTACACATAGAATAGAATACAGCTTATTTGTAAATTTTAGATAAATGCCTTCTCTATATTCTGAATGGTTATTGAATAATATTGGATCGAAAATATCAAAGAAAGATACAAATTATCGTAATTCGGACCGTTCGTTCGTTGGCCGTTCGGCGACCGTCTACACCGAGTTCGATCGAATGATCGAATTTCTTTGCTGTTGCCGCTTCGCTTCGTATCGCCGGCACACGCCAACGAACCCTTCGTTGGCTCGGTGTGTACGCAGCATAAAAAAAGCACTAAAAAAAAATCATAATAACAGTCAACTGAATATAAATTTATTATAAAAGCTTTGTAAATTTTCCACACTGGACGCTTTTTGTACCTTACCATTACATAATCGTTCTACCCATATACCTACTTACTCTTTGGTTCTACCTATGGAGTGTGGAATGTGTCTTCTATCAGTACCTAAAACAGCAAACCGAGGTAAAAAAAAAAAAACAAATGGCGCGAAAATTGACGTTAGCGATTTGACAGGAGGTATGGGTACGGTGGATGAAATGAGGTGAAGAAAAGCGAAGTGACTGTGAAACAGTAAATGCAAAAGGCTATTGTGATTGTGTATTAATTAATAAAATTACGTCCCAATGGTTCTTCAAAACACTGGAAAATACAAGGCTGACAAAGACGAGGGTTACCGACGAGATGCTGGAACATCGTCGGGCCCACGGTTGTTTATTTACCCAATACGAACGTTACTTTTGTGCCATTGATATCGCGATGTTATTAACCGAGTTTATTTTGATATAGAGAGGAGTCGTCAGAGTCTCGGATTCGTGTGGCGTTGGAGAATGACAGGATCGACTCCAAATATGGCTTTGATAGAGTACGCGACGCCAAGGAGAGGACTGGTTACTTGATCAACATGCACATTGTATGTTAACTTACGGTTTGAATTTAGAATTTTTGTTACGCATGTTACTTGCACGTTTTCATGTTCTGTCGTACTTCCAGGCTGAAGTCTTAGATGAGGATAAAAGACTGGTGGCGGCAATGGATTACTACTTCATAGAAATGGATGGATCTCGGTTCAAAGTGTCTCTGCCGTTTCAACCGTACTTCCTTATCCTGGCGCGCAAGGAATGCCAGCAGGAGGTCATTCAGTACCTCTCCAAGAAGTTTGCTGGCACTATCCACAAAATTGAAGTTCTAGAGAAAGAGGATTTGGATTTGGTATGTGATCAATTCGTAAATGAAGTAAATCTTTAAATATTGTTAGAAAAAGCCAGTGGGAATTTGCCAGTGTTGCTTACTTTCTACTATGTACAAAATTAAAGCTCATAAGTTCTAAAATGGTTAAAAGTCTACCGTGTTCTATATTATATCCAATTTTGAAATGTTTTTATTATGAAGTTCACTTACCTTAGTTTGATATTGGTGTTGAAGATCAACATATTAGGTTATGTTACCATTATTGTTTATATTTTCAGCTAAATCACCTCTCAGGTCTGAAGCAATCTTATGTCAAGCTATCATTCATGTCTCAAAATGAAATGATGAAAGTGCGACGGGAGATCCTCACGGCAGTCAACAAGAACAAAGAGCGGCAGAAGAAAGATGCCATCTACGCTGAGATGTTGACCAACGCCCTGACCAGCGCGGCTGCCATTGAACATGCCAAGAAAACTACAGACCACATGGAGAATATACTAGACATCAGGTGTATATAAAGATAATTTAAATAACACAATCTAGATTCAAAATAACTATTATAAAAACCACTTCTGCCTGTTTGTCTGTTTGTGATAATTCTATTCTATATAAATTAATGAAAATAAAGGCCTTTGCCAGAAGGCACACAGAAATTGATTAAAATTTCGGTTACTGTAGTTTTAAGTTCTTATTGACATGTATCAATGAACTCTTTTATACATGATGTATTTCATTATTTATTGACATTTTGAGACTGTCGACATCTATGGCATTTATATTTATTTGACAATGGAGGCCATCTCCATAATTTTTTATATTTTTTTTTTCTGGACCCTTGGAGACTATACATCTCTAAGATCTTAGATTTAAGTTTTAGTTAGGGACTATACATCCCTTCAATGTAATTTTAGTACGTACCTATATGTATATTTTATACATGTAATGTAAATTTTGTAAATTCTGAAAAAAGGCCTTCTGCTTGAGTTTGTTGCGGCGCTTCTTCTCAAGCAATGGGTCTAGGAAGCGCTGGTAAATTCTTTTTCTGACGTGTAAAAGTGCCGCTATGTGGCCAATTTGCTGAATAAATGATTGAATTGAATTGAATTGAATTGAATTAAGACGACCGTCGGTAGACGAGCTGTCGGTAGGCCTCCAACAAGATGGAGTGACGACCTTGTAAAGGTCGCGGGAACGCGGTGGATGCGAGTGGCACAGGACCGGTCTGAGTGGCGCGCCTTGGGGGAGGCCTATGTCCAGCAGTGGACGTCTATCGGCTGAAATGATGATGATGATGAATTGAATTAAGTATTTTATTGTAAAAATTTCCGAAAAGGGGCTACAAATAAATAAATTAATTAATTAATGGCTTCTGTCACTGAACAGACATTCATGTAGTTTTCACCAATAGAGAATGATTCCTGGGGAAGGTTTAGGTATAGGTTCGCGCGGGCTAGTTTTCCGCAACTCGACGTCATGATTGCGCCTATTTTGCGTGGAAGGTTTAGGTAATTCTTTACTCTACCACGGTGCAAAACCAGCTCGAATTGGTTATTAAATATGCACAATTTTTATATGAATTTTCTTCACCTGATCTAAAAGCATTGGGGTTTTGTTATTTTTAATTATAGCATTTTATATTTTAAAGCATGTATTTCTTTCAGTGTTCTTGACATTTGGTTAATATCCTTTTAATCATGTATTGAAAGAGCCAATGTAAGGTCAATCTGAACATAAATCAGCTCTATCCCTTCATATTGTGATTTCCAGAATACCTACCCCGAAATGAGAGGTATTTTCAGTCAAATTTACAGGTTAAAATAAACTCCCATATTTTCAGGGAACACGACGTACCATACCATGTGCGTGTGTCCATTGACATGAAGATATTCTGCGGCACGTGGTACACTGTCAAGAGCAGAGGCACCGAAACCCCTCTCTTCACCAAACGGGATGACATCCTGGAGAGACCGGATCCTATAGTCCTTGCCTTCGATATAGAGACTACGAAGCTGCCGCTGAAGTTCCCAGACTCGCAGACGGACCAGATTATGATGATCTCGTACATGATTGATGCTCAAGGATATTTGATAACAAATAGAGAGATCATTTCAGTGGATGTTGAGGATTTCGAGTATACACCTAAGCCTGAATTTGAAGGGTAAAGAAAATGACTTATTATTTATGAACTATGTTTTAAAAGGAAGTATATTAATGTTTCTTTGTTCTTTTATAGGAATTTCATTATTTTCAACGAAGAAAACGAATTAGCACTGATTCAGAAGTTCTTTGATCACATAATGGATGTCAAGCCTCACATTTTCGTGACATACAACGGTAATACGACTTTAATGGCTTTAATTATTTGTAAGAGTAAAGAAATAAAAATAGTGCTTATTCATACATATTCAGCCAAGTTACAACTTGTTCCTGATTGTTAAAAAGGTTTCAATTGATTATGTATTTTTAACCGACTTCAAAAAAGGAAGAGGTTCTGTATGTTTTTTTTCTATGTATGTTCCGCGATAACTCCGTTAATTGCGAACCGATTTCGATGATTCTTTTTTTAATTGAATGGTCTCATTTTAATTTGGTTCTGTACTGATGATGGGATCCCTGAGAAACTGAGGGAACGCCTTAAAATTTGTTAGCACGTGTATGATTTTGGCATCAATTTCAAAGACTACAGTAATTACGTACCTTTGTAGCCATGTTTGGAAACCTTACCGGAACACAACAGTGCGAGTACTGCTGTTTGCGGCAGGTTAGCGGGTAAGATGATGATAGCCAATCGTATGGAGTTGTTGCGGCGTCCATCCACTTTACTAATACGACTGACTAGCTGAGGAGAAGTGACACAGCCGGAAAAGACGAGAGACGAATTAACTGACAGACGGTGAATAAAAAAAGACAACAGACAAGACAAAAAAAGCTTTTTAAGACAATGTCCTTTCTTGTATCTTACTAAAGTATAATAAAGCTGAAAGTATGTGTGTTTGGATGTTTAGATGTTTGGATGCTTGTTGCTCAACCACGCTAAAACGGCTCAAGCAATTTGCATGAAGTTTGGCAGACATATAGTTCGTAACCTGGAATAAGCTATAGGCTACCTATTATCCCGAAAATCCCGGAAACTCATTAGAGGGACATACAGAGGGACACAAATCCCGTAATCCCGGAAATCCCCGGGATTACCCTGAAAAGATTTTAAAAGTATCCTGGAAAAAGGACTTTGAAAATATAGTGTTAAATTCCCTGCAGACTGCGGGTAAGAGCTCGTATAGCAATAAAACCGTGAACAAAAGACTGTCAGTGGAGGTTTCAATTGCTGGACCATACAGCAGTCTCCATCAGGTTCTACCACTGGCAAAGGACTTGGTTTATTTCCAGGGGACTTCTTCGACTGGCCGTTCGTCGAGGCCCGCGCGGCTATCCTGGGGCTGGACATGAAGCAGGAGATAGGCTTCAGTAAGATCGCCACCCGCGACGGCACTTACGCCTGTCGGCCCGCCATGCACATGGACTGCTTGTGGTAAGACTTGTCCTTAGTTCGTTTTTTTATATCAATCATCATCATCATCATTTCAGCCAAAAGGCGTCCACTGCTGGACATAGGCCTCCCCCAAGGCTCGCCACTCAGACCGGTCCCGTGCTGCTTGCTTCCACCGGTTTCCCACGACCTTCACGAGGTCGTCGCTCCATCTAGTTGGAGGCCTACCGACAGCTCGTCTCCCGGTTCGCGGGCGCCACTCGAGAACTTTCCGGCCCCATCGGCCATCAGTCCTGCGACCAATGTGCGCCGCCCACTGCCACTTAAGGCTCGCAATTCTTCGGGCTATGTCGGTGACCCTAGTTCTACTGCGGATATCCTCATTTCTGATTCTATCACGCAGAGAAACCCCGAGCATAGCCCTCTCCATTGCCCTCTGAGTGATTTTTTATATCAATGGTATAGGCAAACGAGCGCACAGCCCACGTGATGGTAAGTGGTCACTGCGGCCCATGGACACCGAAATCCTATGATTCCTCATTAAGGAACCATAAGATCTCGAATGCGTTGCCTACCCTGAGGCCTAAGATGGAATGCCTCTGTGCCAGGAATTTCATCGGCTGCCTTAACCCCCTACCAGTACACAACAGTGCGAGCACTGCTATTTGGCGGCCGGTTAGCGGGGAAAGACGGTGGTACCGCCCCGGACGGAGCTAGCATCAGGCCCTACCACTAGCAAATATGGTATTACATTGGGTACAGATGGAATAAAATAGACCTTATAGTACGGCCATGGACCCTGCTAGGGCGAAGCAATACTTAACACTAAACTTAAATCCTAATCCTATACATATTAACCAAAACATAAGAAAAACTCATTATTAAACCACCACCAAAACAGCCTATTTATTTACGTCCCACTGCTGGGCACAGGCCTCCTCTCATTACATGAGGGTTTCGACTATAGTGCCCACGCGGGCCCAGTGCAGTGGAGACTTTAGACACATCCTAGAATTACTTCGCAGATGCGTTTCAGTTTTCTTTTCACGATTGTTTTCTTCACCGAAAAGCTCAGTGGTAACTTCAAATTGAATTTCACACAAGAAAACTCGTAGGTGCGTAGGTGTAGAATAAGCGAAAATAGACTCTGCGTCCACGGCTTAAGTGCTTCGTCGTGCGCCTTCTAAGTTGTGTCGTGCTATACATAGTTTTGATTTTGCCCCTTATTTTCCTTTTCCAGTTGGGTGAAGCGAGATTCCTACCTGCCAGTAGGTTCTCAGGGTCTGAAGGCGGTAGCCAAAGCCAAGCTCCGGTATGATCCCGTGGAGCTAGACCCTGAAGACATGTGCCGAATGGCGGCGGAACAACCGCAGGTATTTTACAACAACCCTCGTAAAATATTTTGTTTTTGTTAGAATTTTACTGAAAGCGTTGAGTAGATTTATCATTGATCCATTGGCTAACCGTAGAGCAATTAAACCATAGATAATATACTTCTGTTTTCATTCTACTGATCATTTGTTATGTGGAGAAGTCTTGTATAGATAGATACCTTTGTGAAAATCGTGTCTAATACAATGCACAAAAAAATAAGTTATCATTCTATGGTTGAATGACGAGTCTCGTTTTACATTTGTTGGTTAGGCATTCAAACGATAAGATTACATTAAAATGCATGGAATCTGCGATGGAAAGTTTTCAAAAGATAGTACTTCCATAATCCTAAAATTTTCGTGTTCCTATGATAATTGTTGCAATCCATACTTAATGTTTTATTCAACCATAGAGCGATAATTCATGTTTTCATTCAGTAATATTCATAAATTAATGAAAACAGCGAAATATTTGACAACTATTTGCGACGTTGCCAACTTTCGGAGTAAACCCTCTTAAGATACCGTATAATTTTTTTGTGGCATAGCTTTTGCTGCCTAGGTATACTTTACCGTATTTCTTTACCAGGGCAGAAAATCTGTATTATTTATATGTTTCCCAGGTCTTATCAAATTACTCGGTGTCCGACGCCGTCGCCACGTATTATTTGTACATGAAGTATGTACATCCGTTCATATTCGCTCTCTGCACTATTATTCCTTTGGAGCCTGATGAGGTAAGCATTCCTTCAACTTGATTTTAGATCAATTTAAACTACTTTTTGTAACATAGCAATTGGCCACTATCCTACTAAATATTTACTACTACTACTACAACAGCCTATTTACGGCCCACTGCTGGGCACAGGCCTCCTCTCATCACGCGGGCCCAGTGCGGATTGGGGACGTCACACACATCTTTCAATTACTTCACAGATGCGTGCAGGTTTCCTTACGATGTTTTCCTTCACCGAAAAGCTCATGCAGAGGGTCGGGGGTTCGATTCCGGCTCGCACGTCTAAGTTTACTTATGTGCGAAATTCAATTTGAATTTACCACTCAAACTCAATATTTACTCTACCTATTTTGTGCTCATTACACAAAGTTTGCCCCTAGCGGGATTCGAACCCGCGACCGTCTGAACAGTGGACAGGGTCACTAAGTACCAACTGAATATGAACTGAACCAAACCGAATTGTTACCATAATGCCACAAGCGTTACGCTTACGTAGTAAAACTTACCAGTGTAAATCCGGCCTGATAATAGTACCTATTCATCTTGTCTTGTCTTGAAAGACTCAAGCATCACTCTTTTAAGGGAATTAAAAAAAGTGTGTTTTGCGTCTTCGTTCAACCCGTTCTACCGCTACTGACGGCCACAGCCTTCATAGCTTACAGCGTAAAATACACTCTATAGCCCTTAGGCGTAAAGTTACAATTTTCGCCAGCTTTGCAGTTGGCGTGGCGCTTAAAGGGGTTAAATGGAAAGTGTCATGGGCGTAGCGAGGTTCTCACCCAGGCACATATTCCAGGGGAGGGGGGCTGATATACGAATAAGAATATTTATTTACCATAAAATTTTACAAAAATACAATTAAGAATTTACATTAAAAACAAGTACTTATGCATAATAAGGTGACAGGAATTGGCAGCGGTGTTCGCACAAGACTCAGGGCCTGTATCGCGGAACCCTTTTATTCCTTATTTTATACGTTTTTTCGGGGCTTTATATATATGGGAAGACCGAGATCCAGGGGGGGGAGCAGCCCCCCTTCCCGTACCTCACCAAGCCTATGAAAAGTATCCACTTGCAGGTCCTCCGCAAGGGCTCAGGCACTCTCTGCGAGTCCCTCCTCATGGTGGAGGCTTTCCACGCCAACATCGTGTTCCCCAACAAGCAGATGGAGGAGCTGAACAAACTGACAGCGGACGGACACGTGTTGGACACGGAGACATACGTCGGGGGCCACGTGGAGGCCCTGGAGTCAGGTAGGAACGGAGGCCCGAACCTGTGGGTTTGGAAATCATGATCAAGTTCTTGCCTTGGGCCACAGGGCGGACACGGCCTATGAAAGCACGATTTCGAACGCAATTCGAATGAAGTGTCATTGTTTGCGTGCGAGCACGTCTGTACACTTGTAAATGTGTGTGTACCAATTACGCGGGCCAGTGATCCACTCTCCATCTCCGGATGTAACAAACGACGGTAAGGGCGAGTTGCGCGCCGGCTAGATTCAGGCGGTTGATTCCGTGGCCATTCTGTATGTAGTGCTATTAAATATTCTGTGCCTGGGCATTGGGCTTGGCACAAGTTTTCTTTCTACATTAATTGCTGTTAGCCGTCATCTCCATGGTAACATATATCCATTGTTACCCTATCCACTGCTGAATCGACTTATATAAAATTTCTTATGACCAAAATTCGGGGGCCGGAAAAGGACATCGTCTACTTTTTATCATGAAAAAACGCATTGTTTTCCCGGAAAGGCGATAACTGAATTCCACGCGTGCGAGGTCGCTGGCAGAAGCTAGTACGCGTCCAATTCTCCGTTCGCAGTCACACCTTTCTAGATCTACCCAATCTATATCCATCTTCTTCATTCATTACAAAAAGGAGTAAATCGTGATCGGCATAAGGAATAGCACACCTTTTCATTGTAGCTTAAAAATAAATACCGATGTTCCGAATGACCAAGCAAATGTTGCCCATATAATATCTAAGTCCTTGTTTTATACGATATGCGCACTGTTTAATAAAACTATATGTACAGACAGACAGACAAAGAGTATGCACATACCATCTGACCAGCGATTTATTCATAATCCCTTCTGTGTGTTTTCATTTGGAAAATACCGACATAAACCCTTTCCAATATGAACGAAAAATCCAAATTCTCATTCATACTCCATAGAATTATTTTTCTTGGCATGCCCAAGTTCATTAAAATTTTCTTCAGGTGTATTCCGCGCTGATATAAAATGCAAGTTCAGGATCGAGCCGACAGCCGTAGACAAGTTGATGGACACCATAGAGAAGACCATGCGGCACGCCATAGAGGTCGAGGAGGGGATTCCCCTGGACCTAGTTACCAACTTCGAGGAAGTCTGCAGCGAGATCAAGGAGAAGTTACAGCATATGAAGGATCACCCGAGGAGAGATGAGAACCCGTTGATTTACCATTTGGACGTGGGCGCTATGTATCCTAATATTATTTTGACTAATAGGTGAGTTTCATAAAGGGTTAAGTCACTCTAGGGCTCACTTGCGTCAAACCTTTAGTTTTATCAATGTAAATAACTCGAGTGTCGTGTGTGAATAACTCGACTGAAACATGATTGCCATCAATATTGACGCCGGGTGGGCTTAAAATCAGCATTAGCTGTGCCCATACCCTTTTTACGTAATAAATGCCTATCTGTTAAACTACAGAGTACCTGTGTGATTTGTTGAGCTAATAAATAATGCATCTTTCATATTATTACGGAGAATAAACGCATTTGTATTTGAGTATAAGGTATCCCGAGTGTAGTGGCGTTGGTGCAAGTGATCCTGGCGGTTCTGAAATACAAATATTTTACGGGTGGGGTGGATAAATACAAAATAATGTATATTTCTTTGGCATGCTCTGTTGCTTAAACGGCTTGATGCATTATGCATTTTAGCTTGTGAGGTGTCGATAGATTCGCCTTGATTGTGAAAGTGACACTGGGTACAAAAGTGTGTATGCAGTTGGTTTCTTTGAAATAAAAATAAAATCGAGTTATTTATTCTTGAAATTTTCTGTTTTGACGATCTCAATGTGAATTCATATATTTTGAAATGTACTCAAATTCAAATGTAATTTTATATTGATGAAATAAATATCTATCTATCTATCTATCTATCTATCATACACGGATGTGACTATAGCTATGCCAGATGATCTGCAGATGTTCTTCTTCGACCTTTTATTACTTCAGCGTCAATTTTTTTAAACGGCGTAACCGCCGCCCTTTCCCTCACTGGATTACCCACTTTATGCCTTTACAAGAGAGTATATTTGGCAGGCTACAGCCGTCGGCCATGGTGAATGCGAGCGTCTGCGCCGTGTGCGACTATAACCGCCCCGGCGCAACCTGCCAGAGGCACATGGATTGGATGTGGCGAGGGGAGTTCTGTGAGTATACCTACCTCGTAGCCTAGCCTCGGTTCATTCGAGAAAGTTACGTACGTTAAATATGGTGCTTTATGAATGAAATAGCTTTTCCTCGCAACTTCGTATGCGCAGAAATATTAAAATGTAAAATCCCGTTTTTTTTCCCGTTCCCGTGGGAATTTCGTAAAATCCTTTCTTAGCGGATGCCTTCGTCATAACATCTACCTGCATGCCAAATTTCAGCCCGATCCGTCTAGTGGTTTGGGCTGTGCGTTGATAGATCACTATATCAGTCAGTCAGTCAGTCAGTCAGTCAGTCACCTTTGAGTTTTATATATTTAGATTACATAGTAAGCCTAAAGATATAAGTATATTGTCTATTCCCCATAACAACACTTGTGCTGTTACATACCAAAAAGATATTCCACACTACCGACATAATCTATTCGGTGCTTAATTTGTGTGAGCCAAGCCATGTGCCATAGTTTGTGTACTTTTTGTTTCTTTAATTTTACGTCTTATTTAATTAGGTTCATTTATCCTTAAGTATTGTATGCCACGTTGTTAAAAAATGCTCGTGCTGTCCCTTACGATTTTCGACTTCGTATCACATTGTGAAATGCGCTACTCGCTTTTTTGACCGCGCTTAAGAGGGTTTATCCTGAAAGTTGGCCACGTCGCATATAGCTGTCAAATGTTTCGCTGTTTTCATTAATTTCTCAATATTACTGAATTAAAGAAGAAGTTATCATTCTATGGTTGAATGACGCGTCTCGTTTTATACTTGTTGGTTAAGGATTCAAATGATAAGATTACATTAAAACGCATGGAAAATGCGATGGAAAGTTTTCAAAAGATAGTACTTCCGTAATCCTAAACATTTCATATTCCCAGGATAATTGTTGCAATCCATACTTAAGGTTTTATTCAACCATAGAGCGACAATTCATATTTTCATTCAGTAATATTCATAAATTAATGAAAACAATGAAATATTTGACAGCTATTTGCGACGTTGCCAGCTTTGGGAGTAAACCCTCTTAAATACACTAACTTAACTATTTCATAATACTAATAAAAACTTCTAATTTCTGGTGCATGACTGTTCTGTTAATTTATTCCCAGTATTATTTTCCCGGTATTTATCTATGGGTGTTGCTGTTTGAAAATAAATGGATTTATTATGATTACTATTTCCCAGTGCCCGCGACTAGGAGCGAGTACCAGCGGATCCAACAGCAACTGGAGACGGAGAAATTTCCCCCCCTCCACCCCGGCGGGCCCCCCCGCGCCTTCCACGTGCTGCCCAAGGAGGACCAGGTAACCCAACCACTTCGCTTCGCCGAGGCCCTTTAATATGTACGAAGCCTGCAAATCCTTTCACGTGCAGAGGCTTATAGTGCTTTTCTTGAAAATGAAAAAAAACCTTGATATTAGGTATTCATAATACAGCATTGACACGCACGCAAAGGTAGTCAAGTACTTACAACAAATCCAATGGAACGCCAGTCTTATTTCGTATTCACCGATATTTGACTTTAACAGACACACTAACACGGCAAGTTAAAAACTCGCATGTAGATTTCTCGTTTTTTATAAAAATTAAGACCTTTTATTAATTTTTAAACCAAACTAGTAAACTATTTTCATGAAATTTAGCTAAATAAATCTGATACAAGACAAGAACTCCCGCTCTTTATGGATCGTTCTTTTTTTAAATTCCGTTCTGAAATACATTGCGCTGTTTCAGACACGGATAAAAACGTTTGGTTTCGCGTCAATTGACGGATACAGAACATGCAGACTTGGCTGTTTGGGAATTCCTTCGCGTATTTATCAGTTTAAAAAAAAAGTACCTGTACGATAATGAAATTTCATACAACATTCCCTGCGCTTATGCATGCCGCGGAAGTAAATTCATACAAATTTCTGGGGCATGCAGTTGAGTTTTTTTTTAAATTTTTGACTGATCGTCAATGACGCACTTTGCGGTCTGATAGAAAGCAGACAATGACGAGTTTCCCGGCCATTTTTGAGAAAAGGTAATTTATTTTCTGTATACTTTTTTCCAGGCGGCGTATGAAAAAAAGCGTCTAGCTGATTACTGCAAGGTCGCGTACAAGAAAACCAAAGTGACGCGCACTGAAGTCCGGACGACCACCATTTGCCAGAAGGAAAATTCATTCTACGTCGACACCGTTAGAGCGTTCAGGTATTTTGAAATCAACTATCTATATATTGTAGTGATTATCAAAATTATACTAGGCGTCATCATGCCTGGGTTGCATAAGAAAGTAGGTACGTAAAACGTACGGATGGAGGTGAGGCGAGTTCTTGGCGAGTTGCGCGCGGACTAGATTCAGGCGGGTGATTCCGTGGCCATTCTGCATGTAGTACTATTCTGCGATATTAGTAGGACAGTTCCATATGAAAGCAGCGTTTGGACGTTCAAAAAAAGTATGTGATTTGGCCGGTCAGTCAAGTAGCCAATTACAACTTAGCAGATATTTTTATACCTATTTACTAAACTCGTACAGCACGACTCCACTTAGAAGGCGCGTGGCGAGCACTTAAGCCGATGGTACAGAGTCTATTATTGCTTAATCCACGCGCCTCCTAAGTTGTTTAGGCCTGTACCATTGTATGACGATTCCATACGAAAGCTGTATTTTTTTGGCGTTCAATAAAAATCTGATTATGCTTGTCATTCCAGTAGCCAATTAATAGCAGATATTTTAATACCTATTTACTAACCTGTGTGACACAAAAAGCTGTGTTTTGGCGTTCAATAAAAAGTATCTGATTTGGTTTGTCACTCAAGTAGCCAATAGGGATGACGATATGGTGAAAAAATCGAAATTCTAATTAGTCTGTCAGTCAGGTAATAAAAAAATATTAGACAAGTATTTTTTGTTTTATCAAATTAACAAAGAATGACTAAGTTAAAACGCATTAAAGTTGGAGAGTGGGGGCTAACTACGTCACCGTTAGGTATAAATCGTACCTAACCGTGACGTCACGCGACATTTCAACTCAATATATCTCCGTATAAGTTTGATTACGTGTAAAAAGAAAAAAATACGTGTCCAATACTTTTCAATAATCTTCCTGATAGACTAAGGAAAAAAAGTTGTCGTCATCCCTATTCTTCTGCTTCTCATATTCTTTTGTCTATTTACTAATCTCATACCATTTTCAGAGACCGTCGCTACGAATACAAGGCGTTGAATAAGCAGGCCAAGGCTAAAGTGGGCGAGGCGGTGGCGAGCGGCGACGCGGCCGAAATAAAGTCGGCCAAAAGCAGGGAGGTCCTCTACGACTCGCTACAACTGGCCCACAAGTGCATTCTCAACTCGTTCTACGGCTACGTCATGAGACGCGGGTGAGACAGACAACCTGTAGGACCGTGGTTCTTTATATAACTACACCCTTTTTCAACGTCAACTTTTATTAGGTTGCCGCGGAATTAATAATGCAAACAAATCTTGCAAGCTAAATTTCACCAGAAACAAGGAAATTATATAGACTGACGATCTCTTTACATTGCGGCATAAATGTATTAGGCCGTGGTGGCCTAGTGGTTCGACCTACCGCCTCTCATGCAGAGGGTCGGGGGTTCGATTCCGGCTCGCATCTCTAAGTTTACTTATGTGCGAAATTCAATTAGAATTTACCAATGAGCTTTTCGGTGAAGGAAAACATCGTAAGGAAACCTGCATGCATCAGCGAAGTGATTCAAAGGTGTGTGTGAAGTCCCCAATCCGCATTGGGCCCGCGTGGGGATTATAGCCCTAACCCTCTCGTGATGAGAGGAGGCCGGTGCCCAGCAGTGGGACGCAAAATAGGCTGTAGTAGTAGTAGTATTACATGTATTATGAGCAATATTCAGGGAGCCCTTCGATAATTTGAAGGGCCCCCTACGGCCCTTACGGGCCCTGTTTAATTTACGTTACAAATTGAAAATTGTAATAGTAGATTACATTTTACAATTGTAGGTCTAAGATTGAATGTCTCTAACCTAGTAATTTCACCGGATATTTACCCCCTACCGGAACACAACAGTGCGAGAACTGGCTATTTAGCAGCAGGTTAGCGGGTAAGATGGTGGTAGCCATCCGAACGGACACCGCTTCACATGCTACCGCCAGCACAATTACTGTACTTTGATAAAATTTAACTTTATCTAGGCAAACATAATGAAAATGAAAATTAAAATATTTATTCAGCAAATAGGCCACATCTGGGCACTTTTACACGTCACTTTTAATAGTAAATTACCGCCCGTGGTTTGTCAAAAGTTTTACGTCTTGCCTTGGCCAAGAAGTGAGATTTTCTCTCCGCGTAGCGGGCAGAAAATCCCACTTTACGGCCAAGGGTGATGTAAATGAATTTAACAGAAATGAATTTACCTTAATTTACATAACTAACATGTTAAGGTTTTTTTAGTGCGCGATGGCATAGTATGGAAATGGCTGGTATCGTTTGCTACACCGGAGCAAATATAATCATGAAGGCAAGAGAGATCATCGAACAAGTCGGCAGACCTTTGGAGTTGGACACTGATGGTATGTTTTAAGAGGGTTTACTCCGAAAGTTGGCAACGTCGCAAATAGTTGACAAATATTTCGCTGTTTTCATTAATTTCTGAATATTACTGAATGAAAACATGAATTATCGCTCTATGGTTGAATAAAACATTAAGTATGGATTGCAACAATTATCATAGGAACACGATTTTTTTAGGATTATGGAAGTACTATCTTCTGAAAACTTTCCATCGCATTTTCCCATGCATTTTAATGTAATCTTATCATTTGAATGCCTATCCAACAAATATAAAACGAGACGCGTCATTCAACCATAGAATGATAACTATTTTTTAATTCAGTAACATTGAGAAATTAATAAAAACAGCGAAACATTTGACAGCTATATGCGACATTGCCAACTTACGGGATAAACCCTCTTAATCCGTGTTCCTTTTGCTTGGATATTTCTTTGCGGCCAGTATTTTTTAGGTTCTTTATGGATCTTTTTACCCGACTGCGCACCGCAAAGGAGGGTTATGTGTTTACCTGTCTATGTATGTATGTATGTATGTATGTATGTATGTTTGTTCCTTTGTGGCACACTAGAGATCAAACGCGTGGGTCGATTTTAATATTGTACAAAATAAAAAAATAAAAGTCAACCAACTATGGCATGTGAGGTATCGTTGAATAGGTATTTAAAAATCATTATTAGGTTTCTTTGACCATTTTTCAGACAAAAGAACCGTTTATGATTTATAACGATTCAAAGTTCCTTTACTAACCACGTAAAGTAGGTACCTACCTATCCACCCAGTAGTACATCCGTTCGAATTAGCAACACAGGAAATAATCTAGACCAACGAGTCTTCAAGCAGGTCACGACGACTATAAAATACTTAATAATAATGTTTTTCATAAATCTCAAACTTCAATCAAGTACGTACGCATGTGCAATGTAGTGTACCAGTAGCGTCATCTATCCGTTGACTTGAAGACTTTTAGTTTCGTTATTACATTTAAAGTGTCAATAGTGTGTGTGATACAGTGAAATATAACCTAATTGATTATAGGTACCAATTAGGTACACTAGTCAGTACAGTACTCAGCGCTCGTAAATAAATAAAATAGCTACCTAATACTCTTATGTAGTACCAGTAGCGCCATCTATCGGTTGACTTGAAGAATTTTAATAGGTTCAGGCTTATGTAGCGTTTTGAGCCGGGTTAGGTCTCTAGAGGGATTAATAATCAGTAATTTAGATCATCGCAAGCTACTTAATAATCCCCACGATAGCAACTCTCTCCATGAAATGACAAGATTGCGGAATTTACGGTCTTTTAATCCCTAACTAAAAATAATAAAATAAAAAAGTTAATTAAAAAAAACAAAAAACCCGACTGCGTAAAAACTAAAAAGAAAAAAACAAGACTACTTAGTTCAGTAGTAGCTAGGATTATGTTAAGTAATTGATTTCTATTGAGGAATCTAAAGATGCCTACAGTCGGGACCCATTTAAAATCTAGGTTAAAATGTTACAAATAATGGGTCCCGATAGTAGGCATCTTTAGATTCCTCAATAGCAATCAATTACTTAACATAATCCTAGCTACTACTGAACTAAGTAGTCTTGTTTTTTTCTTTTTAGTTTTTACGCAGTCGGGTTTTTTGTTTTTTTTAATTAACTTTTTTTTAAATTTTAGGCATCTGGTGTGTCCTGCCAGCATCTTTTCCCGAAAATGTGACTGTTCTTACTACACACAATAAAAAGAAGAAAATCAACGTATCGTACCCTAATGCTGTTCTGAATTCGATGGTCAAGGTATGTTCAAACAAATGTAATTTTTTTTATGAAATAAAAAACCGTGGTGGCCTAGTGGTTTGACTTACCGCCTCTCATGCAGAGGGTTGCGGGTTCAAATCCGGCTCGCACCTCTGAAATTATTTATGTGCGAAATTCAATTTGAATTGACCACTGAGCTTTTCGGTGAAGAAAAAACATCGCGAGGAAACCTGCATGCATCTGCGATCTGCGAGCTAATTTAATGATGTGTGTGAAGTCCCCAATCCGCACTGGGCCCGCGTGGAGACTAGCCCAACCCTCTCGCAATGAGAGGAGGGCTGTGCCCAGCAGTGGGCCGTAAATAGGCTGTTGTAGTAAATAAAAAAACTGAAACTGAACTATGTATTGGTTACTAGCGACATTAAACAATTATCTTTACTCTGACATGGAAATGTCATGGTCCTTCGAACTGGATGTATTAATTAAATACCATTGTCATCCTCGTCCCACATTTCAGGATCACTTCACAAATGACCAGTACTACGAGCTAGTGGACCCTGTAACCAAGAAATACGAGCAAAGGGCGGAAAACTCGATTTTCTTCGAAGTCGACGGGCCTTATTTGGCGATGGTGCTGCCGGCTTCTAAGGAAGAGGGCAAGCGGCTGAAGAAACGGTACGCCGTGTTTAACTTCGACGGTTCGCTGGCGGAACTTAAAGGTAATCATGTTTCTAGAATCATCCAAAACATTGATCAACTGTTGTCTGCCTCCTAGTTTCTAGGGTCTTAAGGAAACTTACATTATCTTATGCATTCGTATTATAATTTCTTATGAAACTGCGGCGTTTAAATCGACCGACTGTGAGGTTTCTTTGCCATTTTTAATCCCTTTCCTTATGGAGCTGTTACAGGGTGGGTTCTTGATAGCTTTTTAACAAGACAGTTTTATTAACACACGTTTAATTAAATTAACTTTTACAAAAATTAGGACTTGTCCTCCGCAAAGCTCAAATCAGACTTCCGAAATTTGGGCGGTCGTTTCCATAGAATGACTAAAAGCGCAGGTGTTATGCACGTGAGAATGCGGGCGATCAGCGATATGCTCGCAATCTTGGAAAGTTACAACAGCGGAAACATCTGCGTACATTCTCCATAGATACCCGTATATAACAGAGCCTTCTTGAGCATCTTAGAAATCCATGTTGTTAATTTGCATGACTTAATTAAGTTTAAATGTTGACTTTTATCTCAATTGTAACACCCCATGTGCCTACTACATTTAACGCAAATAAATAAAAATGAATAAATTTCTAATACACACGCAGATTGATTAAAACATTGAATCACGTTGTTACTAGGCACTTTTAACATTAAGTAGGTGTAACATTCGTTTAAGAAATTATAGCGTATCAACGCATGGGTTCTATTATTATAGTAGATGTAAATTATAGCGTATCAACGCATGGGTTCTATTATTATAGTAGATGTAAATTATAGCGTATCAACGCATGGGTTCTATTATTATAGTAGATGTAAATTATAGCGTATCAACGCATGGGTTCTATTATTATAGTAGATGTAAATTATAGCGTATCAACGCATGGGTTCTATTATTATAGTAGATGTAAATTATAGCGTATCAACGCATGGGTTCTATTATTATAGTAGGTGTAAATTATGGCGTATCAACGCATGGGTTCTATTATTATAGTAGGTGTAAATTATAGCGTATCAACGCATGGGTTCTATTATTATAGTAGGTGTAAATTATAGCGTATCAACGCATGGGTTCTATTATTATAGTAGATGTAAATTATTGTATATTCTGTGTTAATTTTAGGTGTCAGTGTCTGGGGGAATGTCTATGATGATTTATAGCAGCTTTTGTACCACATTTTAAGTAAATAAAATAATTCATTCATTCTTTCATACTACAGCCTATTTGCGTCCCACTGCTGGGCACAAGCCTCCTCTCATCACGAAAGGGTTTGGGCTATAGTCCCCACCCGGGCCCAGTGCGGATTGGGGACTTCACACACATCTTTGAATTACTTCGCAGATGCGTGCAGGTTTTCTCACGATGTTTTCCTTCACCGAAAAGCTCAGTGGTAAATTCAAATTGAATTTCGCACATAAGTAAACTTAAGAGGTGCGAGCCGGAATCGAACCCCCGACCCTCTGCATGAGAGGCGGTAGGTCGAACCACTAGGCCACCACGGCTTATTCATTAATTAATTCATTCTATATCCTAGGATTCGAAGTAAAACGCCGCGGCGAACTGCAGCTAATCAAGATATTCCAATCATCAGTATTCGAAGCCTTTCTTAAAGGGAACGACCTCAAGTCCTGCTACGGTTCCGTAGCCAAGGTCGCGGACTATTGGCTCGACGTTCTATACAGTAAGGGCTCTAATATGCCCGATACTGAACTATTCGAACTGATCTCCGAGAATCGGTCCATGTCTAAGAAGCTGGAGGACTATGGGGGTCAGAAATCGACTTCTATCTCTACGGCGAAGCGGCTGGCAGAGTTTTTGGGGGATCAGATGGTGAAAGATGCTGGGTTGGCGTGCAGGTTAGTCTTTACCCGTATAAGAGGCGAATTGTAAGACTTTTACGGTTTTTTATTGTCAGAGCGGTTAGGCTTCGTGTAATTTCTTCATGCGTAGAATGGCCAATAATTTGACACGAGACAGGTTTTTTTTGGTCTAGAATCCTAATTCTATGTAATTATGGAGCCTACTCCATGATTACAGATACCATGTCCTTCCTTGTTCATGATATTTCCCACACAATATCTTAAAATACATATCCATTCGTAAACGTGTAATAAGGGACCTGCCTGAAGGAAAAAACATCTGAAAAGTATTGATCTGTCGTAATGTAGGAACATTTTTTTTTTATTATTACGAATGGGCTTGCGTTTGATCTGATCACACAAGGTGGAAAGTAATGATAGGGTCTAAGGTGGAACACGCTTACCCAGAAGATGCCTAATCACTCTAGACTTGAATACACCAAGATTATAGGAACAGAACACAAACGCAGGGAGGGAATTCCAAAATTTACAGTGCGAACAAGAAGAGATTTAGCGCATCGCTTTGTTCGACTCTTATGGGAAACTCAACCACATGATAATGTAAACCCTCCCGTCGTCTAGTAGTCCGATGATAAAAAGTAGAGTGTGGTATAAGGTCCTGAAGTTCATGAGTGCAGTATCAATAATACACATTATAAAAAACCGATAGACATGACAAAACTCAAGCACTGCTTAGATCACAACCACAACAGCCTATTTACGTCCCACCGCTGGGCACAGGCCTTCTCTCATCATGAGTTGGTTTGGGCTCTACCCCATGCGGGCCTACTGCGGATTGGGGGCTTCACACACATCCTTGAATTACTTCGCAGATGAGTGCACAGTGATAACATCAAATTGAATTTCGTACATAACTAAAAGTATTGACCCAGATTTTAATTTCAATTGACATCTGGGTGCGAGCCCCGACTCTCTGCATGCTAAGTGAAGGTCGAACAACTAAGCCACCACGGCTTAGACATTCAGTAACAGTCTCTAACTTAACCACAAACGACACTTCCAGATTCATAATATCTCGCAAGCCCGAGGGCGCGCCGGTAACGGAGCGCGCCATACCGCTCGCCATATTCCAGTCCCCGCCGGCCGTCAAACGCCACCATTTGCGGCGCTGGCTGAAAGACAGCAGCATCAGTGAAGAGATCGATATACGGGACGTGCTGGATTGGGCGTATTACATCGAGCGGTTAAGTGGGGCCATACAGAAGATCATCACTATACCGGCGGCTATGCAAGGGGTGAGTGTTTGGAAAGACGTCCACTGCTGGACATAGGCCTCCCAAGGCGCGCTACTGAGACCGGTCTTGTACAACTTTCTCTCTTAGTGCTCCCCTACACCACACCCAAGACACTCCATACAAACTGAACCTAGTCTGCACATTAAAATATTATCACAGCACGGCGGACACGGCCTATAAAAGCACGATTTCGAACACAATTCGAATGAAGTGTCAATGTTTGTGTGCGTGGACGCCTGTACACTTGTTAAAGTGTGTGTGGGCCAACGTTTCACTCACCATCTCCGGATGAAACAAATAACGGTGAGGCGAGTTGGGCGCGAGTTGCCCGCGGGCTGGATTCAGGCGGGTGATTCCGTGGCCATGCTGTACGTGGCTGTGTACGTAGTACTATTAAATATTCTGTGATATTATGTTGTACGAATACGTGCGCGTGTGTGCGTGAGTGCACGTTCGGACCGGTTTTGCTGTGGTAAGCCGCGCACGTTCGCCGCGGGCGGGAGTGAGGTAACTTGTGTTGGTGCGGGGCGGGGTGTGTCGCTACTGGTACGATAGTACCTATTAGGTATACTGTGCCTACACTCTCCAAGAAAACTTTACTTCGACATCAGTTTCCTACGAGCAGTAGTTAAGGCTGTGCATCATCTGTCGGTCACTCATCAGTGACAGACGAGTTTTATATATATTCATTACTAGCCGACGCCCGCGAACTTCGTCCCGCGTAGACTTAGAGTTTGCGTACCCGATGATACTATACATATAGACAGTTATAGTTATAGAAGTATTGAAAAATTGGTTTGACCCGTGGAAAACCCATTCCCGTGGAAATATCGGGATAAAAAGTATCCTAAGTTATTTCCTGGGTCTCAAACTCTCCACACCAAATTTCATCCAAATCAGTCAACTCATTGCGACGTGAAGGACAAACAAACAAACACACTTTCACATTTATAATATTAGTATAGATTACTATGATAATTGTTTGAACTAATATGTTTCGTGTGAATTTTGAATCAGTATCTTTGCTCATAAAAGGTTACGTACGTCACATAACTTTGGTTTTATCACTAGCTTGACAACCCGGTGCCGCGCGTGCAGTACCCCGACTGGCTGCACAAGAAGATGCTGGCAAAGACGGACAAGTTCAAGACGAGGAAGATTACGGACATGTTCAGCGCACAGCCGAGGGAGGCACGGGACGCCGCGGCCGAGCCGGAACAGGGGGTAAAACTTTACTTTTCACTACTCCTATTCGAAAAGGAGTATTTTTCTCCGTTTGGAGAGGGAGCAAAATCGCACTTTTCTCCCTCTACACGAGCAACAAAATACTAAAAACAAAAAAAATACAAACAACAAATACTAATTTGTTGTTAATTAGAAACCTAATAGTGAGCAAAGTACGATTTTGCTCCTTTCTGCTGCTGGCTTTCTCATAGGAGTGGTAAGCAGAGTTTACAACACGGTAGCAATAGTACATTACATACCTAGGGCGGTGAATTCGCTAATGTCCCAGATCGCAGATGTTTGTGCGATAAATATGCGATCTGGGGCTTTAAGATTTTTGCGTCAATTTCGAAAACTATAGTTACTTAAGTCTTCCTATACCTACAGCAATGTTTGGAAACTTAGAGTGCGAAGTCGGTGTCAAGTAAACTGATCCAAAGTAATGACAATCTTGACATTGACATCGCTCTCTGTCGAAGTTTAAAGGCGATTTTTAATTCGTATTTACGAATTTACGCATTTACGAATTCACCACCCTAGGTCTGTAATGTACTATACATTACAGACCTAGGGTGGTGAATTCGTAAATGTCCCAGATCGCAGGTTTCTGTGGCCCGAACCGAAGATGAGGGCCATAAATATGCGATCTGGGGCTTTACGAATTACCACCCGTAGTTTGTCAAAAGTTTTACGTCTTGCCTTGGCCAAGAAGTGAGATTTTCTCTCCGCGTAGCGGGCAGAAAATCTCACTTTATGGCCAAGGGTGATGTAATAGTACATTACAGACCTAGGGCGGTGAATTGAACTGAAGGCGAGGGCTATATATTTATCTATGCGATCTGGGTCTTTACGAATTACCGCCCGTGGTTTGTCTAAAGTTTTACGTCTTGAAAAAAAAAAAAAAAAACTCACTTTACGATATCATTTATGGCCATTTCATGTACCTATGACCACCTGAAAAAATCTGAATCTGAATTATCATCGATCATTCGCAGGGCACAGAAGTAGACATGGAAGACATCGGCAAGTCCTCCAGCGACCGGCCTCCCTTGCGGCCTATAGTGTCTGTGAAGCGGAAGAGAGAGGAGCCTCCGAAGCAGGCCTCCACGTGGCGGGAGGCCGTCGGCGCCCCGCCGCCTTTCGGCACCACCAAGGTAAAATCTGGTACTTTCTAACTCGGAAGAAATCATAGTTCCCGCGGGAACCTGATTCGACGCAGTTGAAGTCGCGGACAGAAGCTAGTACTAAGTAAGTCGTTATACTAAACTGTTTTTGATCTCTTTAAGATGACGAATAAATCATTTTGTCCCCAAATTTACCACTGATTTGCAACGACGCAGAAAACCTCTAAATTAGAGTTAAGTAGATACAACTAATTAGATAAATTTCAATATGAATTTACCACTGAGCTTTTCGGTGAAGGAAAACATCGTGAGGAAACCTGCACGCAACTGCGAAGTAATTCAAAGGTGTGTGAAGTCCCCAATCCGCACTGGGCCCGCGTGGGGACTATAGCCCCAACCCTCTCGCGATGAGAGGGGGCCTGTGCCCAGCAGTGGGACGCAAATACGTAGTAGTAGTAGATACAACTAAACCTGAGTTAAGAGACTAATCGGAGATTAGCGGCTTGGTTAACACCCCTTGGGGCCTTAGAATCTACCATACCTTCGAATCTACTTAGTTCGTTTCTGTTACAATGAAATGAAATTCATTCATATTATTTTCTATTGCAATCTAACAGTTTCTCATTTTGTCCTACAGGCAGAGCGTACAGCTTGGATTCTATTTCAAAAGAAGAAATGGAAGTGGCAAATAGAACAGAGGAAAATGTCCAACAGAACTAAGAGAGGTAACATTTTCGACTGATAATAAATAGAAATGATATAAAGGGTCAAGCAAAACGTTGTGACGATATGTTACCCTCAGAATCAGCTATCAATTCTAAGCATGTTTTTTTAGGTTTTTTTTTGTGATTTGATAACGAGAGTTGGTTGCAATCGTAACTTTTGCTTGACCCTATGGGCCCTCGCCCACGACTTCTTGTAGTGATACTGCCGCGCTACTCATATCGCTATGCTTTTTATACATCAAAGAATAATAAGTTTTTTCAAAAATTAAACTTTTGGGACACGCTTTTATTGCCGACTGTACTTTTCTTTGTAAATCCTTCATCTTCCCTTCAAGACGAATCAAACGAGCGAAAATTGATGGGTTTATGTAGTTTTATTACGGAGTGGCCACCTTCCAGCTCCATCATCAGATCAGCTCCACGTCATCATAATATTGCATTGTCACGCAATTTACATATTCGTGCAAAATTTTAGCTCAATCGGAAATCGGAAAGTGGGTCAAATTTAACTTGCAAGATTCCATTACATAGTTACATACAGGTCGACCTAATAAAAGCATGTTAAAAAGGATAGCGCTATGAGTACATAAAAAATCTCCGTGGACGACGGGCCTTTATAATTTCAGAAGACATTGAGAAAATCAAAACGTTTGTAAACAGGTAGAATGGACAACGAAAGTCCGCTGCCGGCGCGAAGCATGGGTCCGGCTGCAACTTTGGGGAGCTTCATTAAACGCGCGCAGCGCACTCTGTTGAACACTCCATGGCAGATCATACAGGTATTTTTAATGGATTAATGACTATAATTTTCGAGTGAATCAAGAATTTATCATAGTAATCTTCTATCTATCTATACTATAGTAAAAGGGTATTTTTTGTCTCTATCTGTCTGTCTGTTTGTTAGAGTTAATCTCCGGAACTACTGAACAAATTTGAGTGCGGGTTTCAATGATGAAAAAGTTATCATCAATTTTATGTTCCACGCAGACGAAGTCGCGGGACACAACTAGTTAATAATATTTTAGATTTACTGTGACCAAAGTTAGAAACAAAACAGTGCTTGTTCTCGACCAATAATAGTTATGACGATGTTCACGACCACAAGTAAAACTCAGATCATCGCCACCTCATTCACTATTCATTTCGCACATAAGTCCAGGCCACAGCACTGAAGAACCATTAAATTAAAAACCATTTTAAAAGCTATAAAAAGTCACAACTTTATGAACCACAGATTTTTAATGATGATCTTATTGCCTTTATTAAAAAACTGACCTTTATTCCAGGTTCAAGAAACATCGGAGCCGGGTCTGTTCCGCCTGTGGGCGCTCGTGGGCTCCGACCTCCACCAGATCAAGCTGACGGTCCCGCGGATATTCTACGTGTGCCAGAGGGTGGCGCGGGCCGCCGACAGCGGGCGGCACTGGCGGAAGTGCTCACGCGTGCTGCCGCGGGCGCACCCCGCCCCGCACCTGTACCAGTACAGCGTGCCCGAGCAGCTGTACCGGGAGCACCAGGAGTGAGTCGCCGGGACGTACACACTAGACATATTGTACGTGAGCCAGCGGGTGGCTCGGACGGCGGCCGGCACTGGCGGAAGTGCTCACGCGTGCTGCCGCGGGCGCACCCCGCCCCGCACCTGTACCAGTACAGCGTGCCCGAGCAGCTGTACCGGGAGCACCAGGAGTGAGTCGCCGGGACGTACACACTAGACATATTGTACGTGAGCCAGCGGGTGGCTCGGACGGCGGCCGGCACTGGCGGAAGTGCTCACGCGTGCTGCCGCGGGCGCACCCCGCCCCGCACCTGTACCAGTACAGCGTGCCCGAGCAGCTGTACCGGGAGCACCAGGAGTGAGTCGCCGGGACGTACACACTAGACATATTGTACGTGAGCCAGCGGGTGGCTCGGACGGCGGCCGGCACTGGCGGAAGTGCTCACGCGTGCTGCCGCGGGCGCACCCCGCCCCGCACCTGTACCAGTACAGCGTGCCCGAGCAGCTGTACCGGGAGCACCAGGAGTGAGTCGCCGGGACGTACACACTAGACATATTGTACGTGAGCCAGCGGGTGGCTCGGACGGCGGCCGGCACTGGCGGAAGTGCTCACGCGTGCTGCCGCGGGCGCACCCCGCCCCGCACCTGTACCAGTACAGCGTGCCCGAGCAGCTGTACCGGGAGCACCAGGAGTGAGTCGCCGGGACGTACACACTAGACATATTGTACGTGAGCCAGCGGGTGGCTCGGACGGCGGCCGGCTCTGGCGGAAGTGCTCACGCGTGCTGCCGCGGGCGCACCCCGCCCCGCACCTGTACCAGTACAGCGTGCCCGAACAGCTGTACCGGGAGCACCAGGAGTGAGTCGCCGGGACGTACACACTAGACATATTGTACGTGAGCCAGCGGGTGGCTCGGACGGCGGCCGGCACTGGCGGAAGTGCTCACGCGTGCTGCCGCGGGCGCACCCCGCCCCGCACCTGTACCAGTACAGCGTGCCCGAGCAGCTGTACCGGGAGCACCAGGAGTGAGTCGCCGGGACGTACACACTAGACATATTGTACGTGAGCCAGCGGGTGGCTCGGACGGCGGCCGGCACTGGCGGAAGTGCTCACGCGTGCTGCCGCGGGCGCACCCCGCCCCGCACCTGTACCAGTACAGCGTGCCCGAGCAGCTGTACCGGGAGCACCAGGAGTGAGTCGCCGGGACGTACACACTAGACATATTGTACGTGAGCCAGCGGGTGGCTCGGACGGCGGCCGGCACTGGCGGAAGTGCTCACGCGTGCTGCCGCGGGCGCACCCCGCCCCGCACCTGTACCAGTACAGCGTGCCCGAGCAGCTGTACCGGGAGCACCAGGAGTGAGTCGCCGGGACGTACACACTAGACATATTGTACGTGAGCCAGCGGGTGGCTCGGACGGCGGCCGGCACTGGCGGAAGTGCTCACGCGTGCTGCCGCGGGCGCACCCCGCCCCGCACCTGTACCAGTACAGCGTGCCCGAGCAGCTGTACCGGGAGCACCAGGAGTGAGTCGCCGGGACGTACACACTAGACATATTGTACGTGAGCCAGCGGGTGGCTCGGACGG
Source organism: Aethes cnicana (assembly GCA_963971205.1). NCBI lineage: Eukaryota > Metazoa > Arthropoda > Insecta > Lepidoptera > Tortricidae > Aethes > Aethes cnicana. The sequence continues at coordinate 3,902,846 of OZ020288.1, read as the reverse complement.
CGGCCGGCACTGGCGGAAGTGCTCACGCGTGCTGCCGCGGGCGCACCCCGCCCCGCACCTGTACCAGTACAGCGTGCCCGAGCAGCTGTACCGGGAGCACCAGGAGTGAGTCGCCGGGACGTACACACTAGACATATTGTACGTGAGCCAGCGGGTGGCTCGGACGGCGGCCGGCACTGGCGGAAGTGCTCACGCGTGCTGCCGCGGGCGCACCCCGCCCCGCACCTGTACCAGTACAGCGTGCCCGAGCAGCTGTACCGGGAGCACCAGGAGTGAGTCGCCGGGACGTACACACTAGACATATTGTACGTGAGCCAGCGGGTGGCTCGGACGGCGGCCGGCACTGGCGGAAGTGCTCACGCGTGCTGCCGCGGGCGCACCCCGCCCCGCACCTGTACCAGTACAGCGTGCCCGAGCAGCTGTACCGGGAGCACCAGGAGTGAGTCGCCGGGACGTACACACTAGACATATTGTACGTGAGCCAGCGGGTGGCTCGGACGGCGGCCGGCACTGGCGGAAGTGCTCACGCGTGCTGCCGCGGGCGCACCCCGCCCCGCACCTGTACCAGTACAGCGTGCCCGAGCAGCTGTACCGGGAGCACCAGGAGTGAGTCGCCGGGACGTACACACTAGACATATTGTACGTGAGCCAGCGGGTGGCTCGGACGGCGGCCGGCACTGGCGGAAGTGCTCACGCGTGCTGCCGCGGGCGCACCCCGCCCCGCACCTGTACCAGTACAGCGTGCCCGAGCAGCTGTACCGGGAGCACCAGGAGTGAGTCGCCGGGACGTACACACTAGACATATATTTTTTAATTTTTTTATTTTGGCAACAAACAGTCATTACATGAATGTGACAATATTTTTTACTTATTTTTATTTTTTTTATTTCTTTTATACCAATGGTATAGGCAAACGAGCGCACAGCGTAAGTAGTCACTGCGATGGACACCGAAATCCTATGATCCCCCATTAAGAAACCATAAGATCTCGAATGCGTTGCCTACCCTGAGGCCTAAGATGGAATGCCTCTGTGCCAGAAATGTGAGCTTACATAGACGTTGCGAAATATTTAGGTTAGGTTAAGTTACTTAACGGTACGTGAGTCAGTGAGTCGCTAGAACACTCCATCACAACAATAGCCTATTTACGTCCCAATGCTGGGACAGGCATCCTCTCATCACAAGAGGGTTTGGGCTATAGTCCCCACGCTGGCCCAGTGCGAATTGGGGACTTCAACACGACTTTATACTCCATCGATTTTTAATGATGTTCTGTTTATATTTTAAATCTCACTGCCTTTATTTCTTGGTCGAAACTAATTCTATTGAATTTTCATCATGTAGGTAATAGAGGTCCAAATTTGTTTCAGAGTGCTCATCGGCGAGCTGTCAGTACCAGAGATCGAAGGCATTTACGAGACTCAAATGAGCCTCGAGTTTCGGGTGCTGATGCAACTCGGCTGTATCTGCGTCGTCGACCCGCAAGAAGCAAGAAAGTACGTGACTTGACAATGAACCTCTTGCTATAAATAATAAGGTGTAAAGTCAGTTCATCCTTAGTTGTATTTTTGGGTAAACAAAATTCTAACTTCGAAATTTTTGGACTATTTGTGTCTATTTAATCCCACAGCAAATATCACTCAAGAAATGTCATATATGTTGAATTAGAATGATTTCGTACAGTCATAATAGTACATTTTGATGCAAGTGCGAAAAGTTTGTCATTTTATCACGAGTCCCTAGTTATGTTGGCGCGAGAGAAAGCGAGCGTTAACACTGGGGACGAGTGAAAATGACAATTTCGCACGTGTATAAAATGACATTTTTTAATATCAATCAATCAATCAATGATATATTTATTGCTAGAATACATTTGCGAAAAAAAATGAACAGGATGAAGCTCTAAAAACTTTACGCACTAGTTCGTAAAAAACAACTTTAGGCACGCTCACTAGCTGTCAAGAAACAAAAAGCACTCGTTCGGAAATGACAAACTTTTGGCATGTTAAACAGGTATCGAAATGTTTACTTTTTGAGAAACTGTATTATAAAACCTATTTTATCCCAAAAATTACCACTTTGAAGTGAGACTTTTGTTTACCAAATAAGACAACCATGGATGAACAGACTTCGTATAATAATAATGTATTGTTTTTGTCCAGGCTTATTCAACAAGGCTCCAACTCGGATTCGTTCACGCTGAGCCAACTCCAGTTTAAGAGCGTGGCGCACCAGCCTTATCTTCAGAAACAGGTATGTTCTTATGTGTCGAAATGCATAGTAAAAACCAGCCAAGAGCGAGTCAGACCCGTCTATGACGTGTTCCGTACCAGCAAATATGTATATATGTATAAAAAACGATTCTATTTTTTTCTTCATTTCATTTATACTTTCTGTTTGCTGATCCGTTTATCTTCAAAATGAGGTTATCCCATACCTAACACTAAGTCTACATATAATCTTAAATTTACAGATTTTTTGATACTTCAATAATAGGGATGACGACAGGGTGAACAAATCGAAATTCTAATTAGTCCGTCATCCAGGTAATAAAAAAATATTAGACACGTATTTTTTGTTATATCAAATTAACAAAGAATGACTAAGTTAAAACGCATTAAAGTTGGAGAGTGGGGGCTAACTACGTCACCGTTAGGTATAAATCGTACCTAACCGTGACGTCACGCGACATTTCAACTCAATATATCTCCATATAAGTTTGATTACGTGAAAAAAGACAAAATACGTGGCCAATACTTTTCAATCATTTTCCTGATAGACTAAGGAAAAAAAAGTTGTCGTCATCCCTATTTTAATAGTTATAGCAGTATAGAATTTAATTAAAAAATATATTTCAGAACGGCGTGCCGCCCCTAAAACACATCTACTTGTACCAACACGCGGCGCCTAACTCGGCCCGCAGTATGTGGGCGCTGATACTGGGGCCGACTAAAAAGGCCCACATCATCGTGCTAGACACGGTCAAGACCAACCAAGTGCCGAATATGAACACGCTGTATACCGCTGAGAGGACTGCCAAGTAAGTTGCGAAATAAATGGTTACGCTAGATGGCCCAAATATTTGAATACGTAGCCCTTTCTATAGGTATTGTTCATTTATCTGGCTCCATGGCGCTTCGGTAATTTTTGACCAATCTCAAAAAATCCAATTCCATCTACTCGTACACCCAAGACTCGAAGCATCTAGTTTACATTAGGGTACATGCACTTTGTGTTATCAAGCTTCGTTTTTTTAGCACGTTATTGACTTTGCTGGTCCCTTACATCGAGACGTCACCATCACAAGGTGACAATATTGATCTGTGTATTTTTTTTTCGCAGAATTAACCTAGGGACTGATGAAGACAGCTTGCCAAGCGCCGAGATAGCGTGGGAAGTCTCCGTGGAAACGGAACCTAAAGCGGCCATGCGGAGGATCGGGCGGGCCTTGCAACGCTACCGTGAGGAGCATTCTGGACCCACGATGTTGGCCCTACAGACTCTACACACAGCCGCTGCGTTACTGACGCTCGTACCTGGTAAGACAACCTAGCGACTACGTGACTATAGTCATAGAAATGGCCTTAAATTGCCATGAATATAACGGGCCTTGCAACGCTACCGTGAGGAGTATTCTGGGTCCACATTGTTGGCCCTACAGACTCTACACACAGCCGCTGCGTTACTGACGCTCGTACCTGGTAAGACAACCTAGCGACTACGTGACTATAGTCATAGAAATGGCCTTAAATTGCCATGAATATAGCGGGCCTTGCAACTCTACCGTGAGGAGCATTCTGGGTCCACATTGTTGGCCCTACAGACTCTACACACAGCCGCTGCGTTACTGACGCTCGTACCTGGTAAGACAACCTAGCGACTACGTGACTATAGTCATAGAAATGGCCTTAAATTGCCATGAATATAACGGGCCTTGCAACGCTACCGTGAGGAGTATTCTGGGTCCACATTGTTGGCCCTACAGACTCTACACACAGCCGCTGCGTTACTGACGCTCGTACCTGGTAAGACAACCTAGCGACTACGTGACTATAGTCATAGAAATGGCCTTAAATTGCCATGAATATAGCGGGCCTTGCAACGCTACCGTGAGGAGCATTCTGGGTCCACATTGTTGGCCCTACAGACTCTACACACAGCCGCTGCGTTACTGACGCTCGTACCTGGTAAGACAACCTAGCGACTACGTGACTATACTCATAGAAATAGCCAAACTGCCATAAATATAGTGGGCCTTGCAATGCTACCGGGAGTATTATGGGCTCACATTGTTGGCGCCACAGATGCTACACACAGCCACTGTTATTGACGCTTATTCTTAGCCGATTACACTGATACATGTAGTGCACTAGGTCATGTTGAGAATTAGATGAAGGATAGTGTAAATGCAGGCCCCTAGCTTAGGGAGTAGGAAGCACTAAAAGTAGTCCGATGTAATCGCGGCTTAAGATAACCTAGCGAATACTAGTAATAGTCACAGCCCAAAGTCACAGAATATTTAATAGTACTACATGCAGAATGGCCACGGAATCATACGCTTGAATCTAGCCGGCGCGCAACTCGCGCCCAACTCGCCCTTACCGTCATTTGTTTCATCCGGAGATAGAGACTGAATTGTTGACCCGCGTACTAGTACACACACATTTACAAGTATACAGACGTCCTCGCACGCAAACATTGACACTTCATTTGAATTGTGTTCGAAATCGTGGCCGCCGTGTGCCAAAGTTGCCATGAGGATTAAAGTTGTTAAAATATTGTTTGAACAATTAATTAATTAATTATAGGGCTGGCGGAGTTCCCGCTAGTACCGCTGCACGCTCGAGATTTGGAGTCGTTGTACGGAACCCTGGAGTGGCAGCGAATTGGCGCCAGGACCATAGTACGGCACTACCTAAACCTGGGCGCTGTGTTGGAGCTTGCTACGGAACAATGCAGGTAATGTGCTACCTAAAAACCAACGTAATAACTTCAATGAGCTTGAAAAAACTAATTTTATATCCGGTTTTGCTCAGTAGTGTTTCCGCCAGAAAACGATTTTTTAGGGTTTTTTAAATAAATAAAGACAACGAAATAAATACTTATATAGAGAAATATATACATACATGTATAAATACTAAACATCCATGACTCTAGTACAAACATTCGTGCTCATCACACAAAGTTTGCCCCGAGCGGGATTCGAACCCGCGACAGTCGGAACAGCCGAGTCATTACCTGGAGCAATCCGGCCGTCAACCGTTTTTAAACGATTGTTTAACATAACCCTACACAGGTGTTAATTAGTTTAGCGATAAGCGATTACCAGGCATGTTTTTGAGACACTCCTCACCGCATAATGGTTAGTTGGCATTACACGTTACGTAATGCATTGGGAAAACTGCTGCTACCACTTCAAAATCGTGGCCGTCTCTAAAAACACTCCGCACGGCTCTTCGACCCATGGGCGTATATAAGGGGGGTGTTTACCTCCTTAGGCCGGCCACATACAATCGGAATTCCGCATCGGAATCTCGAATTACAACACCGATTATATCTATGTACTCCCTCCATTGCACAGCTGTACCTACGCCCATGCAATTCACCAGCAGCTAGGATTCTGTTGACGGTTCGACACGAACGCCCTCAAAAAGGACAAGATACCTACACTATTGTTTGTGTTCCAGATACTTCCACGTGCCTCTAGGCAATGTTCCAGCTGATCCGACTCTTTTCGGCGCAGATCTGTTCTACGCGCGGCATTTGGTCAAACACAACTTCGTGCTGTGGTGCTCGCCGCTGGAGCGGCCCGACTTAGGCGGGAGGGAGACAGATGACAATAGGTAGGTAAAGTAAAGAGATGAAAGTAACAGATAGTCGTTGCTCGACGTAACTTAGAAGGTGCGCGGGGACGGACTTAGTCGATGACGCAGTCTTATATTGTTTAATCCGCGCGACGTACTAGCAATACTCTTGAAAAATGCCAATTTCAGCGCACGCTTTAGGATCATAAAATCGATGAATGTAGTGTAAACAACAGGTTCGCGGGTGGCGTTCTTATAACGTTTTCGCCGTGACGCGTAACAGCATGTATTTAGGCAATTAACAGCTCTAACAGACGCCGCACGGGATAACTGAGCTTGCTTGAGATGAACGAGCAGATACGCGCATATTTATTCATGTTATTGGTAACTGGGGCGGCCACAGAGGACTCCATGGACATACGAAATAAGATATCTATTGCGTTGCCAACCCCCTGCTAATCTCCTTAAATAATTCTATACTTTGATGTATGCCAGACTAATGAGCGAGACGGAGGAGATGTCCGGCTGTTCGCACAGCGCGGCCGGCGCTTACGACTCCGTGTGCGTGGAGCTGGAGAGCGACGCGCTCAGCGTGTGCGCCCTGCTCCAGGCCCAGCACATCCTGCAGCACGAGGGGACCAGCGCCGCCACCGCCTTCACACGCTGCCAGCCCGAGCCAGGTGCCAACTCAGCTCCGACCTCACACAACCAACGTGACGTACGACTGTCTGCGTGGAGCTGAGAGCGACGCGCTCAGCGTGTGCGCCCTGCTCCAGGCCCAGCACATCCTGCAGCACGAGGGGACCAGCGCCGCCACCGCCTTCACACGCTGCCAGCCCGAGCCAGGTGCCAACTCAGCTCCGACCTCACACAACCAACGTGACGTACGACTGTCTGCGTGGAGCTGAGAGCGACGCGCTCAGCGTGTGCGCCCTGCTCCAGGCCCAGCACATCCTGCAGCACGAGGGGACCAGCGCCGCCACCGCCTTCACACGCTGCCAGCCCGAGCCAGGTGCCAACTCAGCTCCGACCTCACACAACCAACGTGACGTACGACTGTCTGCGTGGAGCTGAGAGCGACGCGCTCAGCGTGTGCGCCCTGCTCCAGGCCCAGCACATCCTGCAGCACGAGGGGACCAGCGCCGCCACCGCCTTCACACGCTGCCAGCCCGAGCCAGGTGCCAACTCAGCTCCGACCTCACACAACCAACGTGACGTACGACTGTCTGCGTGGAGCTGAGAGCGACGCGCTCAGCGTGTGCGCCCTGCTCCAGGCCCAGCACATCCTGCAGCACGAGGGGACCAGCGCCGCCACCGCCTTCACACGCTGCCAGCCCGAGCCAGGTGCCAACTCAGCTCCGACCTCACACAACCAACGTGACGTACGACTGTCTGCGTGGAGCTGAGAGCGACGCGCTCAGCGTGTGCGCCCTGCTCCAGGCCCAGCACATCCTGCAGCACGAGGGGACCAGCGCCGCCACCGCCTTCACACGCTGCCAGCCCGAGCCAGGTGCCAACTCAGCTCCGACCTCACACAACCAACGTGACGTACGACTGTCTGCGTGGAGCTGAGAGCGACGCGCTCAGCGTGTGCGCCCTGCTCCAGGCCCAGCACATCCTGCAGCACGAGGGGACCAGCGCCGCCACCGCCTTCACACGCTGCCAGCCCGAGCCAGGTGCCAACTCAGCTCCGACCTCACACAACCAACGTGACGTACGACTGTCTGCGTGGAGCTGAGAGCGACGCGCTCAGCGTGTGCGCCCTGCTCCAGGCCCAGCACATCCTGCAGCACGAGGGGACCAGCGCCGCCACCGCCTTCACACGCTGCCAGCCCGAGCCAGGTGCCAACTCAGCTCCGACCTCACACAACCAACGTGACGTACGACTGTCTGCGTGGAGCTGAGAGCGACGCGCTCAGCGTGTGCGCCCTGCTCCAGGCCCAGCACATCCTGCAGCACGAGGGGACCAGCGCCGCCACCGCCTTCACACGCTGCCAGCCCGAGCCAGGTGCCAACTCAGCTCCGACCTCACACAACCAACGTGACGTACGACTGTCTGCGTGGAGCTGAGAGCGACGCGCTCAGCGTGTGCGCCCTGCTCCAGGCCCAGCACATCCTGCAGCACGAGGGGACCAGCGCCGCCACCGCCTTCACACGCTGCCAGCCCGAGCCAGGTGCCAACTCAGCTCCGCCTCACACAACCAACGTGACGTACGACTGTCTGCGTGGAGCTGAGAGCGACGTACGCGCGAACTCGTGTTAGGCAACCATTAACAGGCCATGTAAAGCACGATACAACTTAGAAGGTGCGCGGCGAAGCCCTTAAGCCGTTGCCGCTGAGTCTATTATTGCTTGATCCACGCGCCTTATGTACTTGTAGTGGTGCAACAAAATCAAAGAGTGAGCCGCGCCTGATTCCGCACACATATTACTTTGTCGTTTTCAACAAAGTTTCGTTAAATGTCACAAGATGACGCTGTTCGCAAATTCCTCGTTATATCGACATTCCGGAAAATCCGAAACCTACTAATAGATGGCGTTGGCAGCAAATGAAATCAATTGTCTTAACGATATATTTTCAATGCAGGAATGACGGCATCAGTGAACTACGACGAGACAGCGCAATGCAGCGCGGCGTTCCGAGTCTTGAGAACGATGATCGCGGCGTGGCTGCGTGACGTCACAGTCTACAAGAATGTCTTCGCTGACTTGCAAATCACCCACTTCTACCGGTCAGTGACGTCACTCGCGAAACTTAACTCTACAAATTCAAATTCAATCATTTATTCAGCAAATTGGCCACATAGGGGCACTTTTACACGTCAGAAAAAGAATTTACCAGCGCTTCCTAGACCCATTGCTTGAGAAGAAGCGCCGCAACAAACTCAAGCAGAAGGCCTTTTTTCAAAATTTCCACATAGTTACAAAATTTACATTTACATTACATGTATAAAATATACATATAGGTATGTACTAAAATTAAATTGAATGTACGTATAGTCCCTAACTAATCTTAGAGATTGTATAGTCTCCAAGGGTCCAGAAAAAAAACATACAAGTGACTTATACATTCAACAGCAATGAATACGGGTCACTTTGTAAAGCATTTTCTATAAAAAGTGACCGGAATTCTTTGCTGTTGAGTGTAGAGACTGAGCCAATAATCCCTTTACTGTTCTCATTTTTTATCCACATTTGATGTCTTTCTGTGCCGTCTTTTAACACCAAGGCCTCTATCACCTCAATTCAACACAATGTTCCTGTAAACCTGTAATACACATACAGAGATTGCATCCAAACACTCTTTATTTAAAAAAAAAACTTGGCAGTTACTATTTTTGACTAGCGAATATCCTCTATCTCACCTGATACAAAGCGACGATGAGGCCAAAGTAGCCCTTGGATCCACTGAGTATGAAACAAACACATCAAAACATGGAACATACAATATGTATGCAACCATTATAGTCATTAAAATTAATACATTGGTATTTAATACTACATTACAGACCTAGGGTGGTGAATTCGTAAATTTCCCAGATCGCAGGTTTCTCACCTCCTCACCTTCGGTTCGGGCCATAAATATGCGATCTGGGGCTTTACGAATTACCACCCGTGGTTGTCAAAAGTTTTACGTCTTGCCTTGGCCAAGAAGTGAGATTTTTTCTCCGCGTAGCGGGCAGAAAATCCCACTTTATGGCCAAGGGTGAGGTAAAATCAACATAAACGCCATTCCCAGATGGCTGAAAACGCCAACTTCGCTGCTATACGACCCGGCGCTGCGGCGGACGCTGTACGGGCTCATGAAGAAACTGTTTCTCATGCTGGTGGCAGAATTCAAGAGGCTAGGCTCCGTCATCGTGTACGCGGACTTTAACAAGATACTGCTGTGTACAAAGAAGAAGTCTGTTATGGACGGGATTGGTGAGCGTTTGTTCTTAAGTAATTTAATATTTTTATACTAAACGAGCTTTTACCCGCGACTTCGTCTGGAGGGAATTTAGCACTATATTTCTAAAGCCCCTTTTTCCAGTATATTTTTAAAACCTTTTCTGGGATTACGGGATTTCCGGGATTACGGGATTTGTGGAATTCCCGGGATTTCTATCCAAAGTCCTCTTCCGGGGTCCCACTAATGAATTTCCTGGAATTTTTGGGATTTTCCGGGATTTCCTATAGCTTATTCTAGGTTACAAACTATCTATTTGCCAAATTTCATGCAAATTGATTGAGCCGTTTTAGCGTGATTAAGCAACAAACATCTAAACATCCAAACATTCAGCTTTATTATACATATTAGTAAAATGTAAATCTATGTATTATTAGCTGGCTCGCTGAACTTCGTATCACCGCCGACTCCCATACAATGTAAATTTTCTTTTTTTTTAGCTGTTCCTTTAGACTTTGCCCATTTTTTTTTCATTCCAAACCTTCTCTGAACACAAAAAACAATCAGCCAAATTGGTCCAGCAGTTCTCGAGCTTTCCTTAGGCAGACTAACACATGACAATTCATTCTTTTGTATATGTATGCATAGATTTAAGTGAAAAAGATGGATGCATTTTAGCTTAGTGATCAGATCTACTACCTCTCAGGTAGTGGGTGGCGGTTCGACTCTCGCCTCGCACCTCTGAGCATTATTTATGAACGTAAATTAATTTTGAATTAACCAAATCTGCCATTTTTGGACCATTGAGGGCCACCAAATGCCCATACTATCCAAATGGCGCCATTGTCTTCCGAGGTTTTGACGTCGTAAATGGGTGAAATGGTTCCGAATGGAGAAGCGATCACCCGACTGATCCAGGCAGGCGTCCCCTTTCGTAAATAATAATAATGCCCTTAATCTAATACTTGTTGTATGTTCCCTCCAGGTTACGTGGAGTTCGTAGTGCAGAGTATAAGAAATAAGGAGCTGTTCCACGGAATAGACATACGGTACAAGCAGTGCTGGAGCTACCTGTTGTGGCTGGACGAAGCGAACTTCGCTGGTGTGCAGGTAAGCTTATGATTATGTTACATTATACACATAGTACCTGGGCGACAGCTATGGACCGGGACGACTGGAGGAGACTGGGGGAGGCCTACGCCGTAGAGGCGACTGCCATAAATACCACATAGTATATAATAAAGGAAAAACTAATAATCTTCTAATAACTAAATCATAATAAATAATATTAAAATATAAAGTGACATATTATACATACATGCTAATAATTTATGACAAGAATACTTGAATACACATAGGTAATACAAAATTGTGACTAATTAAATAATCAATTAATAATTATAGAGATATTGTATATAATTTGGAAGGATGCAAAGACAAAATTATGGTAGAATAAAGGCTTTTTTTTTTTTTTTTTTATTTACATGGGCGACCATAGCATAGCTGAAAAATTATTTTTCCCAGTAATGAGACCTAACTAAATAGATTTCTTACCCTCGTAACTATATTCGAAATTTCATCAAAATCCCTAGTTCCGTGTGAGTACAGGCTACAAATATGTATATACAGACATATATTGGTCGTACAATAGTATAGGATTCCGTAGTGTTGACAAAGTTGATTATTATTATTATTTAATTTGGTAATAGATCTAATGAATTAGTATTTTTTTTAATTGAAGCAACACCCTTTTGTTATTTTTTCAACAGGGAAGGCTACCAGAAGGATTAGTTGAAGTTGGTTCGTCACAGTTACCTTCTGCTGAAGAAAAAGAACAAAACGGACAGGATGTGGTGAGCATCACTTTTTACTGACTTCTGATTTGTTTCATTGAGCAGAGAGTTTAGTTCGTCATCATTCTCAGTCGAAAGACATCCATGTGCTAATGCTAATGTTCCACACATTAGCATTTCGGCCCTGAGCCTCATGCATCAATCAGATTTCCGCGACCTTCACCAGATAGTCGCTTCATCTTGTTGGAGGCCTACCGATGTTGCGTTTTGCGGTAGAGGTAATCTAAATATATAAAACTCAAAGGTGACTGACTGACATAGTGATCTATCAACGCACAGCCCAAACCAATGGACGGATCGGGCTGAAATAGGGATGACGACAGGGTGAAGAAATCGAAATTCCAATTAGTCCGTCAGTCAGGTAATAAAAAAATATTAGACACGTATTTTTTTGTTTTATCAAATTAACAAAGAATGACTAAGTTAAAACGCATTAAAGTTGGAGAGCGAGGGCTAACTACGTCACCGTTAGGTATAAATCGTACCTAACCGTGACGTCACGCGACATTTCAACTCAATATATCTCCGTATAAGTTTGATTACGTGAAAAAAGAAAAAATACGTGTCCAATACTTTTCAATAATCTTCCTGATAGACTAAGGAAAAAAAAGTTGTCGTCATCCCTATTTGGCATGCAGGTAGATGTTATGACGTAGGCATCCGCTAAGAAAGGATTTTTCAAAATTCCCACGGGAACGGGAAAAATCGGGATTTTACTTTTTAATATTTCTGCACATACGAAGTTAGAAGAGCTAGTCTACTATAAGAAGACCCACCACGCGGACGCCATTCGAGAACTTTCTGGCCCCATCATTACTAGCCGTCCCCCGCCATACCATAATATAACCCACGCAGGTTTCTTTTTTACCCATTGATTTTTTCTCGATGTCTTCTAAATTTTACTTACGGTTGTGCTACAGAAGTTAACGCATGCCAACATAAACACGTTGTAAATTGACTAGCTTTTGCCCGTGACTTCGAATACACTGAAATACGTAAAATATAAAATCCCGTTTAAATTCTCGTGTGAATTTCTAGAACTCCTCTCTTAGTGCTTCCCTCTCCAAGGAACCTACATGCCAAATTTCAGCTTCCTACGACCAGTAGTTTCGGCTGTGTGTTGTCGTGTCAGTCACTCGGTGAGTAGCGGAAGAATATTTTGCGTATTAGAATAGAATAGAATCATTTATTGACAATTGGACGACACAAAGATGTCAACATGTTGTGTACATGAGAAAAAAACACAGAAAGAAAATAAAACTACACAATAACTCTGTGCCGAACGGTGTCAAACAGGGTGCCACTCAGCATAATGCCGGAACGCTGGGGAGCGTCGGCGCTGATTTTCAGTGACCCCTAAGTGACCACACGAACGACAAAGAACATTGAAAACATAATAATGAAAATCAAAACAATTATATTAGTTGTGTTTCCTCACAGGACGGCGAGATAGTGATGAACTGGAACCTGGCACTATTTTTACCGCGCGGCGTCCGCGATTCGTTCGCGGCGGCCATAGGCGGCGTGCTGACCGCCGCCGCCGCTCACCCCTCGCGGCTGCCAGCGTTACTGGCTGGCGACATCGCGCAACGGCTGTTCCAGTAAGTACACCTCTTAAAAACCAAATGGAGCAAAAATAGGTAAAACCGTACGGTTTACACAGCTTAGATGGCGCGTGGATTGAGCAATAATAGACTGCGTGAACGGTTCAAGTGCTTCGCTACGCGCCTTCTAAGTTATGGCGTCGAAGTCATTCAGGCCATTTTGTACCCTAACTTCGTTATGGATAAAGCTAGAAGCTTGAATTTTCAGCTACCAAGAGGGCGTCATGCCATGAGATATTTTGCCAAATTACATTCAATCAGTATGTTTAGATAAAATAGAACCCGGCATCTTCCGATGAGTTTTAGATACACTTATAGTCCACTCTAACCAAACTTCTACCACGCCTTGTCCACATACGCAACGCGTCTTAGAAATCGTTGTCCTTTATCATAATTTTGCAAAGAAGGAGCTATTAGTAAAACAGTTTTTTTTTTGTTGATTACTGGTTTTCAAGGTAATAAGCTGCCCGAAAAGTTAAAATCGCGTGTCTAAATAGTTTTTTCTTCTTTATTAGTCACACGGAACTCTGTTAGGTTAACCATTCAATACTAAAGAAATGGCATGTAAAAAGCAGCTCACCTTAAAAGACGCGCATTATACATGAGTTCTTAGTGTCACTTTGTTTTCTAGAATGACAGAGAAGATCCACACTCGCATGCCAGTGTTAAAGCCAGGCGACCTAGAGCCGAGGCCGGGGCGGCGGCCCGGGGCCTCCACGGGCGCGCCCGCGCTGCAGCTTGTCAACGCGCTGTGCAAGGTCATCGGCCTCGACCCGGCCTTGGACGAACAGGTGAGGCAGACTCTTATACTATGACGGAGTAGAACACACTCGTACGCCAGTCTTGAAGCAAGGCGGCCTCCGACAACGTCTTGTGCAAGGTCATTGGCCTCGACCCGGCCTTGGACGAACAGGTGAGGCAGACTCTTATACTATGACGGAGTAGAACACACTCGTACGCCAGTCTTGAAGCAAGGCGGCCTCCGACAACGTCTTGTGCAAGGTCATTGGCCTCGACCCGGCCTTGGACGAACAGGTGAGGCAGACTCTTATACTATGACGGAGTAGAACACACTCGTACGCCAGTCTTGAAGCAAGGCGGCCTCCGACAACGTCTTGTGCAAGGTCATTGGCCTCGACCCGGCCTTGGACGAACAGGTGAGGCAGACTCTTATGCTATAACGGATTAGAACACACTCGTAACGCCAGTCTTAAAGCAAGGCGGCCTCCGACAACGTCCTGTGCAAGGTCATTGGCCTCGACTCGGCCTTGGACGAACAGGTGAGGCAGACTCTTATGCTATAACGGATTAGAACACACTCGTACGCCAGTCTTAAAGCAAGGCGGCCTCCGACGACGTCCTGTGCAAGGTCATTGGCCTCGACTAGGCCTTGGACGAACAGGTGAGGCAGACACTTATACTATAACACAGTAGAACGCACCCGGGCGCCAGGCTTGAAGGCGACTTGCAGACGCGACCGGGGTTTGACAACGCGCAAAAGGCTCAAGGGACACTCATAGAGTGATACTAGACTGAACTCTCACTCAACCATAATTTATCAAACAGTTCAGTTCAATCATTTATTCAGCAAATTGGCCACATAGGGGCACTTTTACACGTTTATATCACACAACAAGCTTTAGAGTGGATGCAAAAGTGTAACACTCGACGACGATCTAGGGCAGAGCGCGATGATGGAGTACTGATGCTACGGAACTATTTCGTGACTGAAGGAAATAGTGTGTGTAAAATAGACTTTGCCTTACTTCGCTGGGAACTAAACATAGGCCTACATCCGATCATGTCAGGATGCCAAAAATTGTTGATTAAATTATAATGTAACCTCCCCAGGTGACCCTCCTCCGACGCAACCTACTCCGACTCCTGGGCGTGGGCGAGTTCAGTTCCGAAGCGGAATGGCGGGACCCGTGCGCGTCGTGCGTGCTAACTGAGCTCATCTGTAAGGTGTGCAACCACTGCCGCGACCTCGACCTGTGCCGCGAGACGCCGACCATGACAGACGAGGGGTTAGTCGACTTTCCAACCAGTCTAAATGTTATTATAGCTTTCTTAAGTCCCACTGCTTCCATTACCTCCCATCAGCGGTCTCCTTGACGTCCTTCATACGCATCAATCATCTTTCTTTAGAGAAAGATGATTGATGATTGGTGCGATGTTTTCTGTTGTGTTAACACAACAGATTTAGCACACTGCAAGTTATTATTTCAACCCGTCACAACACATGGTAGTCTGCACATCGAGATGACATTAAACCCAACAGACCATACATCTCGGTGGCGCCATCTGATGGCGGAAAAAATAGAGGAAACCCTCACTGATACGCCACGTTAAGCAACGAGATTTCTCAATAATCAATTCGAGCATAATTCCAGGCCCGTCTGCGTGTGTCCAGTCTGCGGCGCGTCGTACGACTCGCAGGAGCTCGAGTGGCGGCTGACGGAGGCTCTGAACCGGCGCGCCCTGTCTTACACGCTTCAGGACCTGATCTGCGCGCGCTGCCATCAGGTATCCCGTCACTACAGTCGGCTCACTAACACAGACATGTTATTACGTCGCAAAGAGCCGCGTTGGGACTGAGCGAGCATGCGCGCGAGGCAAATTACGACCTTGAGTAAAACTGGCTCGACTTGTAATGCACGACTATTTTTATGCTATACCGAGGCAGCCTCGCGAGACGAACGTACGAGGCTGCCTCGCGTGACAAACGTACGAGGCTGCCTCGCGTGCATCCTGGCTCAGTCTGGATGCGGCTAATGAATGTAGGGTGCCCCCTTCCCAACTCTATATTCACTACCAAGTATTTTTAGCGTTCAGTCTGGATGCAGTTCTTGTTTTAAAATGCAATACAACACACTGTCTTCTTGGTACCTAAACATACAAGGCTGACACTTTAAATGAGATATTCATAATGATTCATTCAATTGTTCAAATTAATGGTAAAAACGGGTCACATTCCATTCAATTGTCCAAATGTAGACCATATTACAATTGGGCCTCATAAGAAGGCTCAAAGTCACTCAGAGGCCAATGGAGAGGGCTATGCTCGGGGTTTCTCTGCGTGATAGAATCAGAAATGAGGATATCCGCAGTAGAACTAGGGTCACCGACATAGCCCGAAGAATTGCGAGCCTTAAGTGGCAGTGGGCGGGGCACATTGCTCGCAGGACTGATGGCCGATGGGGCCGGAAAGTTCTCGAGTGGCGTCCGCGAACCGGGAGACGAGCTGTCGGTAGGCCTCCAACAAGATGGAGCGACGACCTCGTGAAGGTCGCGGGAAACCGGCGGAAGCAAGTAGCACAGGACCGGTCTGAGTGGCGAGCCTTGGGGGAGGCCTATGTCCAGCAGTGGACGTCTTTCGGCTGAAATGATGATGATGATGATTACAATTGTTACTTGTTATCTAACTTTAATTAAAAGTGATCATGATGCAGTTGGTTTTGATTTTTATTAGTTGCACCGTGATTTGAAAATTAATTACTTATCATTTCAAACTTACATTTTTAGCCACCATTTTTGTTTTATGTGAACCTTGAAATATTTTCCTAAGTCATTCATTTCACTTTTGAATCATTGATTACCAAATTCTTTGGCTTGTCTGAACTCTGTAAATGATGAAAGTATGTTTGTTCAGGTGAAGCGCGAGAATCTGTCAACAGTGTGTGACTGCGCTGGGGACTTCTTACTACTGGTGCCCATTAAGGAAGTGCATTCACAACTGGAGACTTTCAAGTCGATAGCTGAGTACTACAAGATGCCTCTCCTACAAGAACTAATCGATTTTCATCTCAGCAATATGTGATATAGAGTAAGATTAAATAAAGTTGTTTTAGTCATTTCTATTTGGTTTCAATTTTCTGGGAAGAATAATTGGGTAGGAAAATCAAAATTCAATTTCTGTTAGATAATTATTACTATAGCAAACATTACATAATTACAAATTTTTAACATAACAGTAAGATTAATTAAAGTGTACTTCTTTCATCATTTGGGGTCTGTCCCAATCCTTTAGCTACTTCACTGATGCATACCCACTGGCCATCGTTGCCTTCCCGCCAGAGGCTGACCTTATTGTCGCCACCAGATATGGCTAATATGTTGCCGGTCAGTGACCAGCTTACACTCCACACTACATCATCAAAGTTGTTCAAGATAGTGGGTGTCCAGGACACATTGTCGTCGCTGGTCCAGATCACCACCCGTTTGTCCTGGGAGCAGCTGGCGATCATGGAGCGCTGCAGGCCTAATGATGGGGCCCATGCCACATCTCGCACCCAGTCCATATGCATTTCTAGGCGGTTTTCTTCAATCCATTGCTCTCCCTGCTCCCTCCATATCTAAAATCAAATAATAAAAATATAAACATAATTGAGAAAAAATTCATATATAAATAAAACAAGATAACACAACAGCAGATAACAATTTTGTAGATTGCACCAACCTTAATTAAATTATCACATCCACCAGAGACCATCCTCTTGGGTGCATCCTTATTAGTGAGAGGGTCCAAATTAAGCTCGGCAGATATGGCAGGACACCAGCTGATGGAGTTGACGCCGATGGCGTGAGCGCCCGCGATCTTCTTCACGTCCCAGTTGCCGTCCGGCGTGTACGCGAGCACCGAGATGGAGCCGTCAGAGCTGCAGCACGCCAGCACCAACCCATACTCCGCCGGCGCCCACGCGATCGAGTTCACAGAGCTCTCGTGACCCGCGTACTCGTGCAGTTTCGTCCATTCTCCTGACTCTTTCCAAATTATCACTTTCCTATCATAAGAACAGGAAGCCAACAGGTTACCGAACTTCGGGTGGGCCCAGGCTACTTGCCACACGGGACCGAAGTGGCCTTTCAAGTCAGCTGCGAGTGTTTGGGTACCGCTTTTGATGTCGTATATTTTCACGGAGTTATCGGATGAACACGTGGCTAGCCTCAACCCGTAGTAGTCCAATTCAGCATCATGTATCATGTCTTCGTGGCCGGTATCGATAGTATTTAAAACGGTAATCATTTTCACAGTATTTTTTAGATTTGTAAACCACAAATACAACCAACAGCGACTCGCGAGCGGGCTGTCAAAAAAGTTGACGTGGAATTTAATGTTGACATTGTTAAAAAATGCCGTCGCATTACGAGGATCGTTTTTTTTTCACGAAGAATACCGATTCACATTTTTTTTATTCGTATTTTATAAATAGAAACACCGATGTTTTAAATGTCACTTGATCTGATTGTCAAGTTCAAGTTGGAATGGGTGATCGTTTTATTTTCCGACTGATCTAGAGATCTAGTTAAATTTGTGAATATCTCTGGAAGAATGCTACCTTTCTAAACCACGAAATGGCTAATAGCGACCACGGTATTTTGTTGGATCTAACCAACTTGTTACAGCAAGATTACCGAGGTGTAAACGTACGTAAATAGGTCAAAGATTATCAAAATACAACTACGATTGTTAACAACTCATGTAATACCTGTTGTCTACAGATAGCGGTTTATGCATTAGCTACTGCAGGTCTTGCTGTATCGATACACAAAATCCGCCCGGTAAATATAGATGTTTCGTCATGCATGGTTGTTTATTTATACCGTCATTACATAACTATAATCTTGTTTTTTTAATAGATTAGCAAGTTCTCTAAAGCGAGTCAAATTCCGAGCCACTTCTTGAGGCGGCACGAGCCTCTGCGGGGTCGCTACGCGGGCGTGCAGCACTCGCCGCTGCGTGTGTTGGTTGATCACCGCGCGCCCATCTATCTACCGTTATGGCATTCCAGTAAACCGCCGCTACCGGTCAAGGTCCCTACTAAGGCCTCTTACTATTTGTCTCTTTGGTATATTTGAGAGACACAAGTATTAAAACCTTTTTTACACTTTCCAGTTGTGGGGTATTGACATTGTTAGTGGCAATGCTGTGAACTGGCTGGAGTGTGTGGCCCGTGGGCAGCAAGTGACCTTCAGACCTATTGCACGAGAGAAGGACAACCTAATCTCAACTATGCTGGTGCATTTACCAAAGCCCAAGGTATATTAGTACATTACAGACCTAGGGTGGTGAATTCGTAAATGTCCCAGATTGCAGATTTCTGTGGTCCGAACTGTAGGTGAGGGCCATAAATATGCGATCTGGGGAAAGCTCCACCACCACGGGCGGTAATTCGTAGACGAATTACCACCTGTGGTTTGTCAAAAATTTTACGTCTTGCCTTGTCCAAGAAGCGAGATTTTCTCTCCGCGTAGCGGGCAGAAAATCCCACTTTATGGCCAAGGGTGATGTAAAAATACTTAAATGCTTGTTGCTCAATTTATAAAAGTCCCCCAAAATGTATACAAAGCCTGGTCCATAGGTACCTAATGATAATACTCAAGTCCATTGCAGTGTGCCAAAAGAAGTGTTTCTTTGAATAAGGTCCCTAGGAGTAATTCTGACAATGGGGTAATTTCGTATTTTAACATATTCCTGAATGAAACATAAAACTTCAGGATTACTCCTCTCTTTGGTTAGTGGACTGGTGTAGTGTAGTTCAGTAATATCTTTAATTTACAGCTTGTTTTTTTTTAAATGTCTTAGTTTTAAGAGAACTTTCTTCAGGTCTAATGAAGTTATTTTTTCCAAGAAACCAAGGTGCTCGCTCACACCATTCTTGAAATATTCAAGATTTTAATTTGATCATTTATGTATGTCGACTGTACCATCTCGGCAATTTCAATGGCTACAATCCATTTTTATTTATTTCAGACTAAAACGGTGGAAACGCTTGACATAGGACAAAAGCTTGTAGAATTAGGTTTTGCCAAGGCATCTGTACCCTCGACCATCAAAAAGAACACTTTGGAATCAAAACTGGCACTAGCACTAATATCTGCGGAGGCGCGCGCCATGAGCCGGCGTAACGGCATCTGGTCGGACACGCTGCCTCCTCTGCCATCCTACATCGTCTACTGGAGGAGAGGCTCCGACTCTCTCGTTAAACTAGGGTCATTCTCCGCCAGCAAACTGGTAGAGTTTATTAAGCTTGCTTCCAAAAGTGCCTTAGAAGGAGTGAAATATCTGATTCTACGACCATTAAGGTCACAAAAGCCGGTGCAAGCGTCATGAAGCATTTATGGAGTTTATTACTTAAATTATAGTTGTTAGAAAGTCCCAAGTGTATTACGAAAATTGGTAATTAATTGGTGACACTGCAGACAAGGTTCTTCCAATTTATTTTAAATGAATTGAAAATGTTACATGTCTTTTGTATATATTGTTGGCATTAAAAATATTAACTGAACTTCCGACTTTGATTTTATATATGAAGAAATTATAAATGTTTTGTAAAAAAAGCACTGTTTATTCAAATTAAATAGTATATATTACATTAAAATATATATATCTTAATTAAAATAGCAAATGGAAAAGTACAACTAAATAAATCTATTGAAATAATTTCTTTAAAACTCATTTCTGTAATTATTTATAAACAACACCTTTAATTTTGCCCTAAAAAATAAACTTGTCACATGAGAAGTAACCAAAAATTTACAGCTAATTTCCGCGAAAAATACTGATTTGAACTAAGAAACCTATTTAAACTCCTGGATATAAAAATACAAAAAGCAAGTCTGATCCCGCGTGAAGTTGGCGCACCTGTTTTAAAAAAGTGAAGTTCGAAAAATATACTCGAGGTGGGTTTCGTTCACGGTCACATATAATTGTAAATTCGGTTTTTCAGCTACTAAACCGTTTCAGTCTACATTATTGCAATGAACGCTTGAGGCTCTAGTGCTAACGATCCTTGAAGGTCATGAGCGTTCGTGTGGGGAATTGGTAAATTTGCGACGTTGTTAGAATGCAAATGTAAAAATTGGGGAATGGATTCTGTTGACTGAACTTGTCGGCATGATGGTGTGCACTGAAAAACGCTTGGTTGTGTGGTCGGCGCGTGAGAGCGTCAGAGCAGGGCGCAGCGCGACAGCCACGATGGCGGTTTGCGCTGCTGCTCACTGGCCTTCAGCTGGTGCGCGCCGCTGCGGGACGGAGGGTTGCTCGCCTCCTGCGTTCAAATATACACATTAACCCCGACACAAAAAAGGGAATTCACACTAAAATCATCTATCAGCTCTCTTATCTAGTATAGTCCAACAATCGGTAGGAATGAGGCAAAAGTGACTAACAACTTCCTGGCTAAGCTAATAATAACTACTGAAGGACAAACATTTTTCCTTATTTTTGCAATAATAATGAATTAATTCTATAACCAGGTAAGCACATTTTGTTTTGATACATAAAATTTAATAAGTAAGAAGACTGCATTACATGGAGCTTTGAGGAGTTTTTGTGTTTCGGATGCATACACCATGTTTATGAGATACAAATAAAATCTCATGGGTAATTTGTTTATTTACTACAACAGCCTATTTATGGCCCACTGCTGGGCACAGGCCTCCTCTCATCACAAGAGGGTTGGGCTATAGTCCCCACGCAGGCCCAGTGCGGATTGGGGACTTCACACACATCCTTGAATTACTTCGCAGATGCGTGCAGGTTTCCTCACAATGTTTTCCTTCACCGAAAAGCTCAGTGGTAAATTCAAATTGAAATTGAATTTGTTTATTTATTTCATATTTAAGCATAGAAATCAAACAGACAAAAGAGCTGTGGAGTTTGATAAATACCTATCTCTAGTTTTAATAAAAAAACATGCAATAAAAAGAAGCATTATGGCAATTGGCAACTATGTTTAGATGAAGTATATAATCTTCTCTAATCTAAACCCATCTTGTGATTGGACCGATCAACAAGCCATGCCTTGACAAGAACTGATTAAAAACTGATAAGATAACATACAAAACATAACTATACTATTAAAATATTTTACTCTACTATGAACATTTTTAAATGTCAGTAAATTACTAAGCATGATTGTATTACTACACGATCATTTTTGCCTTTGTTTAATTTAATGATGATGAATCTATGACACACTCACACTAACAACACAACATTTGTTTTACCTTCTGTTTTTAAGACAGCCATGAAACAAAAAAAGACCTTATTAATATGAAAACCAGCATATAGGTAGCGACTGCATAAAAAGTGGCCGAATATAATATGCTGTATGGCTAATTTTTTTTTAAATAAAGGCCCAACTACATATACTTTAAAATCTGCCAGTTGAAGGGTTAAGTGATTATCATGAGTGCATAACAATTTGGTAAGTATTTTTCTATTTCCTGATAATCATATGATACGGATAAAACCTTAATAAATGGTTTTCTTGTATGTATTTCTGCATATTTTAGAAATATTATTGACAGTTATTTTAATTAACATCTTCATCATGGCAACTAAATTTAAAGGAGACTATGTTAAAGGCGATTCTAAGTTACTACATAATTTAAATATTGTATTTAGTTAAACAGTTCACCACTACACTAAAGTAGGACTATAATTCCATCATTTGGAAAAAATCCCCTTGATATGTAATGACAAAGAGTAAGGGCCAATTTTTCAATCGTCAGATAATATTTATTCTTCAGATAGCCTATACAAAATTTGAATAAAATTTATATTTTAAAGTATCTACTATCTGAAGGATAAATTTTATCTGACAATTGCAAAATCAGCCGGAAGCGTAATAAAATAATGGCTATCCATCACAATTTAAAGTAACAATTGAATCACATCATTTGAAATGATTTTGAACATATTTTTACAAAATAAGTAAAAAAAAGTTTTCGACAACCATACCTGCTTTTTCTCCATTTTGGCCTTGATATCCCTGGCCAGTGTATAAAAGGCAGTTTCCACATTTAATGAATCTTTTGCCGACGTCTCCACAAATTTTATCTGATACTCTACAGCTAACTGTTCCCCTCGCTCCTTTGACACCTATAAAATTTCAAAGCATGTTTTTAATTAATATAGGAATGCATTGAGACCATTAAAACATAAGTATTGATACAAAATCATCTGGATACCTATGTTGGGTTCTTTACCTGTCTCTTAGCATCTAGATCACACTTGTTGCCGAGAATCATTTTCTCTACATCAGCACTGGCATTTTCTTCTATGTTTCTTATCCAATTTTTTATATTTTCAAAACTTTTCTCATTTGTAACATCATAAACAAGCATAATGCCCATAGAGCCGCGATAGTAGGCAGTTGTGATCGTTCGGAATCTTTCTTGGCCAGCTGTGTCCCTATAAACAGGAAATAATTGCTAATGTTTTTGACACAACAGTTTAGTAAAGTTATAAAAGATTCTTACTAACCATATTTGTAATTTTACTTTTTTCCCGTCAAGGTCTATCGTCCGAATTTTAAAGTCGATTCCTGGAATAACATTCAGAGCATAAATTGGAGAGTCTACTAATTAAAATTAGTGTGTATGATGTCATGAACAGTTCATTCATTAATTCGATAAGGGCTCCGTTTATCGTAGAGCCGCACCCTACAGGATGCATCACGTAATTTTAAGCACAAAAACAATGCAGAGCAAGAACCCGATGAACCCTAAGTGATGACAAATTATGTAAAAAAACGTACAAGTTATCTGACAATAACCTTTGGTGTCTACACTAGGCACTTACCAATCGTGGATATGAATGAGATATTGAAAGCATCTTCGGAAAATCTAAATAAAATAGACGTTTTACCCACTCCCGAGTCACCTATCAAGAGTAATTTAAATAAATAATCGTAAGTTTTTGCCATTTTTTACACCAAAGTTAATAAAGAACACTCATAGCTTTTCATTAGCATTTTTGAGTAATAGCTAGCTAGTGATGTGTCACTTTGCTACAGATAAGATTATTCGGTACTGTATTAAATATAGAGAGTAGAAGTGGCAGCAAAGGTTACATCACTACGAAATTCGAGATATTCAAGCCAATGATAAAACTGTTGAAAAAGCAATTTCACCTTGATATTTTTGTCTATGCTTGCTGCGTCCTGTGAGTGTCAAAACTGTCAAACTTTCGGGTCAGCGTAGCGTACCGTACGCCGGACGCAGTTGCATTTTAGCATTTTTATTTAATTAATAATGGTATATTACTAGAAGCGTGTGCCAAAATGTTTTATCACGTAAGTGCTTATTATATACTTTTTTAAACAAAGCAGAATTTAGGTGTTTTTTAGTTCTTTTATTTTACAGATCTCCTTGGAACACGAAATTTTGTTGCATCCACGATATTTTGGGCCTCAATTGCTGGATACTGTAAAACAAAAATTGTACACCGAAGTTGAAGGAACATGTACTGGGAAGTACGTATACTTTAAAAAAAATCGTGCTCGTTATCCATGCAAATCCATATCTAACCTGTATTGTTTTTTTCAGATATGGGTTCGTAATAGCCGTTACCACTATAGACAACATCGGAGCAGGTCTCATACAACCTGGACAGGGCTTCGTAGTATACCCTATTAAGTATAAGGCTATAGTTTTCCGACCATTTAAGGGAGAAGTGCTTGATGCCATTGTTACACAAGTTAACAAGGTAAGTTTAACTAGCCATACTTACAACAATAATCTGCCGGGCTTTCCATTCAGTCATCATGTGATGACGACAGGTTTGGCTTAGTTGGTAGTGACCCTGCCCACTGTTCCTAATGTTGCAGGTTCGAATTCTGCTAAGGGAAAACTTGGTGTGATGAACACAAAGTTTGTACTCGAGGATATTTAGTATTTGATATAAATACTTATATAGAGAAATACAAGTATTTATACATGGTGGGGTCAGAAAATATGACAAATAATTAACCCACAGTATCGGCTATCAATTCTAAGTATATTGTATAGGTCTTTAATTTTTTTCGAGTTGGTAAAAAAAAAAAATTTTGTATAGGATTCAGGCGTCACTCACACAACCAATCCCATATACAATTGTGTGAAATGTCCCAAGATATTTATTATTATTTGTTGGTACATGGGGACCCGGTCATTACGCATTCATGGGGTCGAAGCCAACATGAAGAGGCTATTGGTACCTTTTAATAGAAATGTGAGATGCCGCAACTGTGGAGTTCTATCCAGTTGCCAAACTATTGCCGCGGAAGGAATCAACTATTATTATTACATTAATTGTCTTTTGTTGTTTATAGGTTGGAATGTTTGCACAAATTGGACCGCTCAGCTGTTTTATATCTCATCATGTAAGTTTGCTCCACTCCTCACAATAAGCCAGTTAATGAAGTAGTCACTATGCAGAATGACAGTGTTCTGATAGACAACAGACAGTATTAGGTCTCAGCTGGCTGCAATTACTTTACAAACTAAATTGTGGTTATTATCTGGATTGTTTACTGTAAATACTACTTTTTAGTGTACTTAATCACTACATAGTATAAAACAAAGTCGCTTTCTCTGTCCCTATATCCCTATGTATGCTTAAATCTTTAAAACTACGCAACGGATTTTGATGCGGTTTTTTTAATAGATAGAGTGATTCAAGAGGAAGGTTTTCGTATATAATTTGTTATAGTTTAACACCCTATTCCCGCGGGAACGCCATAACCGAATTCCACGCGGACAAAGTCGCGGGCTAGTTCACTATATAATGATCTTAAATGGATTCAATTTAAGATTGACATAGCCACCACATGAGGAGGTTGGATTGCAGAGACCTGTAGCTGTATTTACTGATGCTCAGACACAAATAATATTTATTTTTCCAACCATAGGTTATTTCAATTTGAATTAACCACTGTGCTTTTCGACGAAGGAAAAAATCGTGAGGAAACCTGCACGCATCTGCGGAATAATTCAAAGATGTGTGTGAAGTCCCCAATCCGCACTGGGCCCGCGTGGGGACTACAGCCCAAACCCTCTCGTGATGAGAGGAGGCCTGTGCCCAGCATTGGGATGCAAATAGGCTGTAGTAGACTACTACTATCATACTATATTCATACATATTGATATGTATATTTTTATGCATTCACCTTTTCAGTCTATCCCAGCAGACATGGAGTTCTGTCCTAATGTGAACCCACCTTGCTACAAAAGTAAACAAGAAGACAATGTCATCCAGGAAGAGGATGTCATAAGGTTAAAAATTGTGGGCACCAGAGTTGATGCCACTGGAATTGTAAGTACCTTGTGGTTGAACTCCTTATATGATTTAGCCATAAGAAAAACAGCTCTCCTTGCACCTGTTCCACCTATTCCTCCTAAAGCTCCCGATATCCATGACACATGAGATTAGTTCTTCTCATCATATCTCCCCATATCATATGGTATGGGGAGATTAGTTGGGGGGGGGTTAGTTCTTCTCATCATATCATCTCCCCATATCATATCATAATAATCTCACGTGTCTCATGGGAGTATATAGAAGCCTTTTTAAATTTTTAATAGAGACCAATGAGATTGGTTTCTGTTCTTGTACTCTCTATATCAGGATAGAGATATGGGCCACAAAAAAACGTGATTCTTTTTTTAATTGTATTTCTCTTTGTTTCAGTTTGCCATTGGGACATTAATGGATGACTATTTAGGATTAGTGACACAGTGAATATGGACTATTATGATATATTAGAATAAGTGAAGAGTTTTGATATTGAAAATAAAAACAAACATGAAGTATTAATCTGTATTTATTTGGCATTCAAATAATGGGGTATATTTCCATACATAATGTAACAAAACAATTTATCAAAAAATTATAATATTTGGACAATTTCAGTCTATATAGGCAGTATGATATTAAAGATTTACAAAAACGTGGGTCATTTTTGTTATGCGATTAAAAATCTTAATCTACAAGAAACAA
The DNA here is from genome assembly GCA_963971205.1 of Aethes cnicana. Taxonomy (NCBI): domain Eukaryota; kingdom Metazoa; phylum Arthropoda; class Insecta; order Lepidoptera; family Tortricidae; genus Aethes; species Aethes cnicana. The sequence continues at coordinate 3,875,928 of OZ020288.1, read as the reverse complement.
GTAATTTACGAAATATTGTCATTTCTATCAGCACTAAATTTAATACATGTCCAAAAACGATGAGCTTGTCATACACAACTCACGGATGGCGAAATAACGCCGATATGGAAAGCTAAAGCTGATGCTAATCATAATTCCTTGAATGCCAAACATTGCATTAGCTCTAGTGCTTTTAAATATCATCTCTTAGTATGTAAAGAGTACTTTACAGTTACAGTAATGAGTTAGATTTAATTATATACAAAGTCTAAACTTGAAATTATAAAAGTATTTAAATTTGTCAAAAATAAAAATATCCAAAGGATGATTCAAAATCTTTGGTTTACGTATTTAACCCAATTATGTACAAACTTCTCAATAAATAAATCCTAATAAACTATTTATTACAATGCAATATGGCCTCTAAATAAATAATACTCAATATGAGATCAGAAACACGAGTACGAAAACCATTTATCAATTAGAAAATGTATCAAACAAAATATAAAGACCAAGCATAATTCACACTGTGGAGAATCCTTTGTCTATAATATGGACAGTGTGTCAAAGGCCTTATGTCATTACATTACCCTAGTTACATCATTAGTTTCATTACCATAAAATGCATAATTTGAGTTATATCTATATTAAATATATCCATAAAATATTGATTTTTAACATTGTGCATATTAGTATTTAATATGTAGAAAGGCTATATAAATTTGTAAACAATAATTATCTAGCAGTCACAATAAATTTTGCACAAGTTTCTCACTGAATACTAGATGCGAAGAACAATGAGCACTGTGCACATTTGAATAAAGTGCTTATTTTGAGACTCATTTTTCGTCTTCAGTGTTTTGAGACTCATTTTTCGTCTTCAGTGTCATTCATTATTCTTGCTTGTCAAAGGCACAACACAAGATATTAAATTAATTCAGACCATTGTCATTTTTGATTTCTAAACACACACCGAGCACCGGATTCGAGTCACGCTATGTGAGGTGTGCCAGTAGCCCGTTGTGTGCACCTGGTTTATAGGTTAACTTGATCTTAACAAGATATTTTTTTGTCATTTGCAAAGCTAAGAAAGAAGAGAACATATTTTCTAGGTGAAAACCTAAGCAAAGTTGTTGTTGTGTTTCATTGTCACAACCATATCTAAAATCAATCATGATCATGAGTTTATTTTACTAATTATGTTGTGATTAATATTAAATTTAAAATGTGTGGTATACTATGATACGATTTTCGTAGATTGGCTTGGTTAGAAAATGCGGGTAAACTAGCGAGTATCAACATTTACTGAATTACCTAAACATGATGATGGTATATTATAACAAACACGCTTATGAATTGATTAGGTTTATTTTAGTCAATGATAATATCATTTTTATCCATTACGGATTTAATAGGTTTAACGATTTCATTCATTGACTGGTCAATGGAGTATAATCAATTTTCATAAGCGGATATATCATTTCGTGGCCATTCTACACTTAGTCCATTTAAATATTGAAAGACGCTTAATGAATCGTTACTTGAGTATATTACATGAGCAACTCTATCAATACTTATTTTAATTAATTTAAATGTATATTTTCCTAGGCCACAAGTTACAAGTTTAGCTAAAGAGTAAAATGTCGACACAAGCAGATCATAAAGTTAACCATAGACAAGGGATAGATTAGATTAACGTTACACTATCTATTAACTCCGGAATATAACTCTTAACGCTCAATAGTCTTAAACTGCAACATTTATTAATAACACCTTTAATTTAACGGCAAAAATACTGACAGCATTAACTCTATAGGAAGTTGATAAGGTTGGAATATATGGGTAATGGTTATAAAATGTGGTGGATTGAATGTATTGCATATTTATGGTACACTATGATTATGTTGATTGTTTGCTTCCCCGTCCTCTGGTAACTGATATCGTCCATTCCTGTCACTCGAAACCGATCACCAATGTGCCGCTTGCTGCTATGATCCGAAGGCTGATGCTTATACTGTTAAACTGATATGCTTTTTGCTAACTAATCATAAAATAAAGCTATAATCATTTATTCCGATTCTATATCTTCTTTCATGGATTCCGAGGCGATGAGATATCATCATCATCGTCACCCGTGATCCATCGAAAGTATCAGTAAATCTGATACTTCTACAATCTTCTACAATCGGATTCATTAACATCTATATGTTAACTATCGCCGTAAGTAGGGCTGCACGAATGTAACAACTCCAGGTTTATTAACGCATTTGCCGACTGGAGCTGTTTCCAACTTAGTTCGAATCCAGATAGACCGCTAAATCAAAAACCAAGTTGCTGAATTTAAGTAACTAACGGAAGACCAACACAATGTCAAAGTAGTACTCGTCCGAAGATAAAATTGTTACTTCGTCCTGTACTGTAATCAGCGTTGATGTATGCCTTTCCATGGCAAAACATGTACTCAACGCGTCAAAGTTTTTATTCAAACTTTCTCTTTACAGAAACAATAGTATTAGGTAGGTCCGTAGTAATTTAATCAGTGATCAGAAGTTACAAATAGTTACTTCTAAAAATGAAGTGTAAAACAAATGGAATGGAATGGATGAATCAACATTTTGTCATTCCGACAATTTCTAAATCGCTCTTCAATAAAGATTTCATGAGACGTGAGACAAAAACAAAACAAAAAAAAAAACTTGGTTCACCCGTAAAGCTAAAATTCTACAACAATTGGCTATGGGTGAAAAATTACAAAGTGCTTGATTTTTTTTTTATGGATAGGAATAACCTTCCGTAATAAGAGAAAAAAATCCGAGAATTTTCCGTGGTGTAGATTTTCCATAAAAAATAAAATTGGTTTTGTGTTATAACGATTAAAAGATTCGGGTTTTCCTTGGTCCAAGTAAGCACAGCATGTTTCCGAAAAAAAAAAGTGTTGACATTTGACGTTGACGCAAAGCAAATTTATTTTTTACGCAGAATCTACGGCACGGAAAATTCTGAGATTTTTTTCTCTTGATACGGAAGGTTATTCCTATCCTTAAAAAAAAATCGAGCACATTGTCATTTTTCACCCATAGCCAATTCATGAAGCAGATAGATGTAGAATACTACATCA
>OZ020288.1:3793043-3872631 GCA_963971205.1 Aethes cnicana | reverse complement strand
CGTGAGCGTGGCGCGGCGCAGGCGCAGGAAGGCCGCGCGCTCCTTCCAGCCGCGCCACGCCGCCTGCAGCACGGTCGCGGCACCCCGCCACTGCTCGTACTGGCGCCGCCGCACCGTGCCCTTGTACCACTGTCAAACGAGTGAACAGTTGTACAAATAGGGATGACGACAGGGTGAAGAAATCGAAATTATAATTAGTCCGTCAGTCAGGTAATAAAAAAATATTAGACAAGTATTTTTTGTTTTTTGAAATTACCAAAGAATGACTAAGTTAAAACGCATTAAAGTTGGAGAGCGAGGGCTAACTACGTCACCGTTTGGTATAAATTGTACCTAACCATAACGTCACGCGACATTTCAACTCAATATATCTCCGTATTCGGCGGTCCCGTCCAAGTTGTTGCCATTTTTGTCCATTTGTGCGTGTCCATGCGCGCCACGTGACCTGCCCATCTCCATTTCTGTTTTTTGCAATGTTCCATTCGTGATTTTTCTTGTCAGAGTTTCATTTTCTGTCTATTCTTTTTGCATTTAAAATACTCCGCACCACCTCTTTGGCAAGTCTGTATTTTATTTTTGGTGTTATTATTAAATATCCATGTTTGACTGCCATATGATAAGCATGGAAGAATACATGAGTCTAGGATTTTCTTTTTTAGCTTTACAGGGAGGTTTAATTTTAGCACTTCTTTGTAGCTCCAAAACTTATTCCAACTAATATTTATTCGCCTGTTTATTTCATCTTGGTGCCTGGACTTAGTGAAGGACATTTGTTTCCCGAGATAAATGTATTTTTGAACGTATTCTAGTTGAGTATTATTTACTGTTATGGGCGATTTCTCGGCATATCGCGGAATAAAAGAAAGAAAGGAAGGCCTAAGGAAAGATGGATGGACGAAATACATAGAGTGGCTGGCAAAGATTGGATTTCTAAGGCTAAAAATAGAGATATATGGAGAAAAATGGAGGAGGCCTTTACTCGTTGAGAGGTCCTTAATAAGATAAATATCACATTTTTAAATCTCTTTTTTTTGTGCATGAAAACTATGATCTGAAACTGTGATTATTTATTTAAAAAAAAAACACTAAAAATGTATCTATTAAGGAAATAAAGAGGCTTATTATTATTATTATATCTCCGTATAAGTTTGATAACGTGAAAAAAGAAAAAAATACGTGTCCAATACTTTTCAATAATCTTCCTGAAAAAAAAGTTGTCGTCATCCCTATTATGCCTTGTATGATCTGTTCTAGAGAAATGGAACTAAAGATCAATAACTACCGACATACATCGGCGTCAAGAAGGAGCCGATCCGTACTAATGTTATAAATGTGAAGTAATCCTAACTGTCCGTCTGTCTGTCTAGCTAGACCGGATAGTTCGAGTCCCGGGAAAGAACATAGTATACTTTTTACTCTGAAAAAACGCAGTTCCCGCGGGAACGCGATAGCCAAATTCCACGCATGTAAAACCAAATAACCAATTGCACGGCGAAGTCGCGGGCACAAGCTAGTAATTAATAAACCACGGAATCGATATTCTTCAAACTCGATTAAATCACAAAAAAATCTAAATCACTTTATTAGTTGGGGTACTAAAAGGCTATAGACAGACACTGTATACACAGATAAACACATATCAAACTTATAACACCCCTCCTTTTTGCGTTGGGTTTTAAAAAAATACTAACCCAAACCTACCTACATGTTTCAAGTTTACATCAATTTGCAACTTACTCTCTGTAATCGTAGTGCTGAAAAATGCAACAGGCTCGTTCGTTTCGCTTCCAACGGCAAGTGCACTGAACTCCTCATGAATATCTTCGTGTTGCCAATCTGCCAGTCGCCTGAGGGCGCGCTCACTACCGACATTACCGCTCTGTAAATAAAAACGAGATGTTTAGGGGAGAAACGAGGAAATATAGACATTTATTGCTCGAATAGTCCATACACAATTTCAAAATGACATGAGTTCTTATCTGACGGTTGAAAAAGCGCCCCTAATCTCCCAATTAGCGGGGCAAAAATCGCATTTTGCTCCTTCTATACATGCAACAAAATACTCCTTTTCGAATATAAGTGTAAAACAATGTATCCGCAAAGTAAAGTGAAAACCAAAACTAACTAACTAACTAACTACGCTGGCTCAGCGACCCAAAATGGATCTTGGCCTCCGAAACGAGCTCTCGCCACTGTGCCCCGTCCTGCGCCACCTCCTGCCAGTTGCTGACTTGGAGGCTCCGCAGGTCCGCTTCGATGACGTCCCCCCAGCGATATCTAGGTCGCCCCACTGGGCGACGTCCAGTCCGACGACCCATATACGCTCTTTTCACTGCCCGATCCTCTCCCATTCTCTCAAGGTGGCCGAGCCAGCGAAGTCGGTGAGCTTTGGTTTCCCCTACTATGTTGGGTTCGCACACTAGGTCTTCAATTTCGACGTTTTTCCGAATTCGCCAACTGCCGTCATCGCTTTTGGTGGGACCCAGGATCTTACGAAGGACTTTTCGTTCAGCGACTAACAGTCTGTTTTCTTCCTTTAGTGTTAGTGTCCAGGCCTCGAAGCCATACGTTAGAATGGGTCGAATAATTGTGTCATAGATTCGGATTTTCGTACGCTTACTGAGTAGCCTCGCGGACCGAAGTAGGAAGTGGTCCTCCGGCTCTTTGGGGGTTTTGCGGCGGGTTAACAGCCCTCCCATGTAAAACAACTATTGTTACGAAACCGAAAGTGAAAACCGCGATCATAAATTAGACTCGTGCTATCTCTTTCGCACTTGCACACTCAGGTAGGCTCACCCGACATCGGGCTGCGCGGCCCGCGGGTGCGGCAGCAAGCAGCGGTAGCGCGCCTGGAAGGCGGAAGTGGGCAGGTGCACCGGATACCCGTCCCGCCTGATGCGCACGATCTCGTTCATGCCGAGGTAGCGCAACTGCTCCAAAACCAGCTGATCGGTGTACGTGCCCGCTTCTTTGTTCTCGTTGGGTTTTATGCAGCGGACATACCTGGATAAGTAAAGAGTAGGTACGATTGAAATTCGGTCACACTAATGGACAAGAATACGCAAAGCTCGACTCAGATGGCGCTGCAAACGCTTGGACCCAAACCAAAACCCAAACACTGCAGCTGACAAATTTTTACGGGTTTTTTTGTTGACAATTTAAAGTAGATTTGTTTAAAATTGTTAAATATTGACCGCAATTTTAATTTGGTTCAGTTATTTTTGATGAAAATGAAGACATCCCAATGCAATTATACCTGCCCCAGATACATACCAAGTCTTTCGGAAATACGTGTCGTCCGTTCTCATTGCATCCTGGAACTGCATTTTTTAATAATTTAATTTAAGTAAAACCAATAACAACAAATATTTCTCTATGTAATTGACAGATGGTTTGGGTCAAGCGATCGCAGCGCCCCTAGTGGTGAAATTATGCAGATTTCTTGTCCATTAAATCTACGCTGCGATAGCGCGCGTTCCAAAACAGGTCCACGACGTCTTGTATGGAACTCAATTTTGATCGTGCGTGGCAGGAGTGCAGTATTTGGTGCAGTTTGGACCTGCCTATTGGGATGCAGATCTACGTAGCACGACAGAACTTACAAGGCACGCGGCGAAGTACGTAAGCCGATGAGTCAGTTTAATATTGCTTAATCCGCGCTTCTTTAAGTTGTAACGCTTAGGATGTGTTACAAGTGACATAAAACTGCGCATCACCAATCAAGCTGCTGTTTTCTGAAGATCTATTTCCCTCCAAGTATGTTATTTCTTCTGATAGAGGTAGTGAAGTGAACTTACCACACGTCGGTGGCCTGCAGCATGTCCACTAGACTCTGTAACTGCGCCCTGAAGGTGTCCACAACCGTCGGCCGCCCTTTCGAGGTCCCCCTTTGCGTCGTTCCCATCGAATTGGGACTTGATAACGAGAGATCCTGCACAAGATCAGGACTAAATTACAACTGATGTCAATTTTCAAATTAAAATCTTAAATTCATAATGTCACATACGCAACAAATTCGAAGACTAACCGCTTGACATATTTAGATGAAATTTGGTATGGTAATGGTTGAAGTCCATGAGAAGCACATAGGCTATTTATTATACCAGAAAAAAGGCACAGTTCCCGCGGGAACATGATAACCGAGTTCTACGCGGGCGAATTCGCGGGCAGACGCCATCCATACTTCCATACTAATATTATAAGTGAGTTTGTTTGTTTGTCCTTCCTTCACGTCGCAAAGAGTGGACCGATTTGGATGAAATTTGGTATGGAGATAGTTTGAAACCAGGGCATAACACAGGATACTTTTTATCCCGATATTTTAACGGGAACGGGTTTTCCACGACTCGAGCCAATTTTTTAATTACTTCTATAACTATAACTGTCTATATGTATGTATAGTATCATCGGGTACACAAATTCTAACTCTACGCAGGACGAAGTTCGCGGGAATCTAGTAAATTATATATTGGGAGTTCATGTCGTAGATATCATCATTATTATTTAGTAACATATCCAACAAACCTGTCCCGCTGGCGCCAAATCTTGCACATAGTCCGCCAACTCTCGAACGAACGGGTTGGCCGACCTACTGAGATGATCGATGAACGCGTCCTGCTGCGTGTCCCGATTCTTGTCCACGAAACCGTGGACACTGTAGCAGACCGTCCCGGCGTAATGCTGGACGCCGAACTCCTCCTCCCATTTCCGGCGGGAGCCTTTCACGAAGCTCTGGTGTTCGCCGAATTCGCCTTGGATGTTTGTGAGGTATGCGCTGTCTGAGCCCTGGAATAAGAAAGACACTTTATTGTACAAAAACACACCGCTGCAAACCGCTGAACCGATTTTCTTCATAAATATCCAAGGAGACTCTCAATTAAATCACCTTACAAAAAACTAAATTAGTTAAGACGTCCACAACAGATACAGAAACACACACGTCAACCTTATAACTCCCCTCTTCTTTGCATTTTGGGGGTTAAAATGTGCTCTTTAGTATAAACCTGTATGCGACCTGTAGCTATCATATTAATATGTACCTAAGTTTAGTATAAGTATATATTTACCTAATAACAATAGGAAATTGTTGCATGTCATGAAGATGACAGATCACGTTGAAACTGACATATAAAATCATTTGTTTCCAACCAACTTGTAACACTAAAAATAAAGATCATTTTACAAAGATGTAGTTTACAGTGTTTATTCTCAATCTTTTCTCAATCAGTCGAATTTTATTGGGACTCACCTTTGGCATATGGCATTGTTCACTCAGCAGCTTGAGCAAGCTTCGAGGTGGTTTTTCTAATAATTCTAAACACACCGCGTTGTCTGTGAACTGGATTTGGTTGTACACGATGCCCTCTTGACGGTACTGGAAACATAAACATTTGATGTTGATAATAATTATGTATATCAGTGGAACGATTCCGTGGAATTTCAACCGGAAACAAACGAAGTATGATTCAGCTGGGATGTGTTTTTGATGATAAGTGCCTATACTACCGTGGTGGTTTATGCTAAAGGACATAATTCATGTATCCGTATAGATAATTTGGTATTAATTTTTATGAAAAAAAAACAATTTCAATTCCAGTTTCTTTTTTTCTTTTTGTCGATGAGAAAAAAAAACGTAGCCGCGCCCCCCGCCCTATCCCCATAGGGTGTTTATTGTAGGAAACGCCGACTGACTGGAATTCCCGATGCTCCTCCGCGCTAACTGCAGGAACACCTTGTAGCATTCTACTATTTCTACTGCAGCTAGTTTTTGCGAGCATAGCATAAGACCAAGGTAATAAGAGCCTCTTAACTCTGGTTTAGTTGCATCAACTGGAGTTTTAAAGGCTAACCCGAGGTCAGCGGTGTTGGTGCAAGTGAGCATGAGCGTGACACTCGCTGCTCGAGCGAATGGGCCGCGAAGTTGTCGAGGCCGGAGACGCGGCGCGACCGGGATTAGTTACTAACAGACCGGAAGATGCTGACACAGGCCCCTGTAGACTCGCCAGCCTGGTACAAATGGTTCGGAATTCTGTGTCAGCATCTCTCGGTCTATAAGCGACACACTCACGATCTCCTGCTCGAGCGCGAACACGTAGTTGTTGAAGAACATGTGCAGCTTCTCGTTGGCGTAGTTGATGCAGAGCTGCTCGAGCGAGTTGGCCGCGAAGTTCTCGAAGCCGAAGATGTCTAGGACGCCGAGAGAGCGCGGCGCCTCGCGCCCCGGCGCCGAGCAGCTGTTCACGTGGCGCACGAGCCACGCGAACGTGCGCGAGTATAAAGCTCGCGCCATCGCGTGGCGGTTTTCACGAGCCTGCAGAAAGTTGTTGGTAAATTAGGCGACATAGGTGAACATTCAATGGAAGCATCCAGTCGTAACTGCAGGACTGATGGCCGGTGGGGCCAGAAAGTAGGCCTGTAGACCTCCAACAAGATGGAGTGACGACCTTGTAAAGGTCGCGGGAACGCGGTGGATGCGAGTGGCACAGGACCGGTCTGAGTGGCGCGCCTTGGGGGAGGCCTATGTCCAGCAGTGTACGTCTATCGGCTGAAATGATGATGATGATGATCCAGTCGTAATAAAAAAAATTAAAATAAGGATAACAAGGCTAAGAATAAACACTATCGTTACCAGTTATATTTCTGATGTGGAAGCACCCCAAAAGATCTACGTCCATATTAGTGTGCTCCCAGAAAAGCGTTTGCAGGTACAATTCTTGGTAAATGCGTCAAATTAAGAATTGGCAATTTAATCATGAATGTAAAATGTAAATGCTATTTATAAATCTAAAACTAATGACAAAATGCAATGCACTCTAGTCACTAACAGGCATAGACAGTTAAGACCGTTTAACTTTATTTATGAGTCGTTTTAATTAAGTGTAGAGCTTAAATTTATTTTGAATAATATCCCGCAGGAGGTAAAACTATCGCGGCAGTCGTAATGTATTTCTCCATGAATTTTTCATGAACGCGTTCCCCCATTTCCTGCTTGGATTTCGGCTCTGCTCATTTCCATATGATTTTATACTAATTATATTTATATTTTGGTAGTCAAAGATGGTTTTGAAATAAACCTACTAAACGCAAAGCAAAGTATGTTTATCCGTGATGACTTTCGTTATTGACTATGTTATCGAGAAAACTTCCTTATCTTACTAATATAATAAAGCTGAAAGTGCGTGTGTTTGGATGTTTAGATATTTGGATGTTTGCTGCTCAATCACGCTAAAACGGCTCAACCAATTTGCATGAAATTTGGCAAACAGATAGTTTGTAAACTGGAATACCTATTATCTCGTATAGTTATAGGCAAGTATCCCGGGAAAAATCCGGGAACTCATTAGAGGGACCCCGGAAGAGGACTTTGGTTAGAAATCCCGGGAATCCCACAAATCCCGTAATCTGCAGACACGAGTCGCGGGTAAAAGCTCGTCCACGATATACTTGAATAACAGATAGGGTACTTATACCTTCCTTACATCTACCACGAAGGACCTACCTCAGGCAGCCTCAGCGGTATGTCCGTGACGTTGCCTCGCACGTTGATCTGCCTCTCCAGCAGCACCCGCTGCGCGGTCGGCGGCGCCAGCCCCAGCAAGGCAGCGACGGCGTCCACAGCTTCGGCGTCCTCGGGGGCTAGGGCGCTGCGCTCTCCGTCCACATCCTGAAATATGCAAAGTCACATGAAGTTGGGATGGTGGTAAGAAATCTATACTTATCATTGTGGGATGGATAGAATTTTATAGTACTCTTACGAGTACAAACCTATAAAGAAGAAACTTTTTTTCACCTAATCAAATGTCTAATATCTTCCTATTGCTCTACATAGTTTATCTGGAATGTTTTTTCTATGCCTCTATTAGGGTGGTGCTGAAGCAACGGTCGGAAAGAGCTGTTGACTTTAAAATTAAAGGAAAACTGGTTCTAGGATCGGTATTCTGCATGATCTGCATCATAAGAAAGTTTCCCAGACTTCAGAAATTCGTACTATACTGTTGCACTCCTTATTACACGCTCGCCGCCCGGCTCCACGTCACCTCGATATTCCTGGTAGAGTTTTTACACTGCCACTAATAAGGTGCGACTAATGTCATCATTAGTCCCACCGACCGCCGACGATGAGCGATTAACAATCGACTATTTTCTGGCTGTTCCACTGCCATGCCAGCGATCAATTGTACATTATATAAGTTTCTTTTACTGACACAGGATCAATTTAGTTCGTTTCTTGAGTGGGGAAATAGTTGGTATCGCTTCCTCGACGGTGATGGGAAAAGTCCCTCTATATGGATCTGACTATTAGTAGTGAACATCATACCTGGAACTGTATGTTCCCGAGCCACAGCACCGCAGCCAGCACCTTGAAGAGGCCCTCGCACATGTGCGGCGGCACCTGCAGCACCGTCAGCGCCAGCTGCAGGGCCTCCAGCTTGCCCTGCTCGCCGCCCCGTCCCTTCCGAGGGTCCTCGTCTTCGGGACGGAGGTATTTGTACTGGATGTCGTCGCGGAGACGGAGCGCTGTTCGGAGTTCTGCGTTGTGCTGTAGAGATGAGATCCAAACTAATAACATTACACCATGAACCTACAGTAAAGTAGAGTATATCAGTTACCGATAGAAACACAAACCTAGTTCAAAAATACATTATTTATATGTGTAATTCTCTATCGTTGTCTAGTATTGCTTAGTTTGGGGCTAGATCAATTTGTGTGAAATGGCCACAGATATTTTTCATTTTATTTAAATAATGGGAGCCGTGGTGGCATAGGGGTTCGACCTACCACCTCTCATGCAGAGGGTCGGGGTTCGATTCCGGCTCGCACCTCAAGTTTACTAATGTGCGAAAGTCAATTTGAATTTACCACTGAGCTTTTCGGTGAAGGAAAACATAGTGAGGAAACCTGCACGCATCTGCGAAGTAATTCAAAGATGTGTGTGAAGTCCCCAATTCGCGCTGGGTCCCTCTCGTGGTGAGAGGAGGCCTGTGCCCAGCAGTGGGACGCAAATAGGCTTTTGTAGTGTAGTAAATAATGGAACGGTATCATGTCAATGAGACCATGCCAGTAACATTGCATCTAATTCTTCTTTTCTTCTCTTTATACTTTAAAATTCGTACCTTGGCACCCTCAACGAGCTGATAAAACACATGGTAATTGGTCTCCCTGGGTGAGGGACCGGTGATTCTAGCACGCTCCAGAAGGAAATCCCTTAAGACCGCCCCTCGGATTCCGCCTCGGTGGTCCAATCGCACTTCCACGAACTTTCCGAAACGCGACGAGTTATCGTTGCGGACTGTCTTTGCGTTACCTGAAAAAAGAAAGGCACAATTGCTTTAGTACATCATTGACTTTTACCATGAGAATAAATTCAAGACTGTTTTAATAATTACCGAATGCTTCTAAAACAGTGTTGGCCTCCAAAATCTGTTGTTCCGCCCAAGTAGCCTGTCCACCGGCCGCGCAAAGGTACTGCAGTATCAACTTCGTCGTCTCGGTTTTGCCCGCGCCGCTCTCTCCCGATATCACGACCGATTGATTCCTCTCGCCGTTCTGAAACGAAAATTTCCTTTTAACCCTAAATTACATCATTGCCAAATTGCTTCATTGTCATTTTTAGAGATACACGGATCATGTTCTCAAAGCGAGCGTCACCGGATTGAGATATCGGTTTCCGTCTCGTTAAAACTGACCGCAGTAAACGGAAGTTTAAATTAACTTAATTATATTAAATGGGTCATTTGATTTAGCAATGTCCACGTTATAAATTGCTGCAATCAAAATGTCGTACATCTTCAGCAGATTAGGAAATGTCAAGGGAATTAATACCTAACGATTAACAAATGAAGTTTCCTTACCTGAAGCGAGCTATATGCGGACTCAGCTAGAGCAAATACGTGTGGAGGCAAATTGCCGAACGCTTTCCCTCGGAAATCTTGCATGTGCTCCTGTGAAATAGTAATGTCACTACTAAAATTATACTTATACATATACTACAACAGTAATGAATGTTATTTAAGAAAATGTCTTAATAGTGTGTTCTATTACGCACATATGAATGATTGTCATTAGATGGTTCCCTTTGATTGATTATGATGTGATGTGACGTATAATTTGACGCCTTTTTTACGATGATCATCATTGTTTCCGACCACACGCGCTACTTCCTAGAAAGTTCATTGTGTGCTAATGGTTCTATGAAATAGGGAAGCTTTATCGTTGACATGATTCGTGTCTGCGAAATTAGTTTATTTTAACATCGTCATCGGTTTACATTGGATACGACAAATTGAAAGCAACTATCTTATAAGTAATCGATTCCGTCTCCCCTCTTCTAAGCTACCGTATTTATATTCGGGAGACATCAGTCTATTAGTCATAACGACACCCTCCGGATTAGACGTACCTTACTCATACGAATCAACTTGCTATAATCAGACAACATAATAACGAGTTACTTACCGTTGTGTAACATCCCAGTTCCTTGTAGGGATTCACTGCGACTAGAATGGATCCTGTGTATGTCTGTAATAGGTATTTATTAAGGAAAATACATTCTGATCACATTTGCATAAGTTATAAATGGAATAATTCACGTTATTGGTGCATGTATGATGTCCTAGCAGGAAAGTGTGATCTCGGCGATTTCCTTTTAGTAATTTATGAAAATAATAGGTCGTACAGAGCAAAATCATAAAATACATGTAACATTTTCTGAGCCGACGAGTCGCGCATTACTTTATGAATATTTCGCAGAGCGTAGCAGAGATTTTACACGCCACGCGTCCACAACCCTTTCCCGGAACATACAAAATACCCTTTGCAAAAAATATGAAATGATATTCCGGTAGAGTTTTTGTTCTAAAATAAATCATATAATAGCAGGTACATGTACCTATGTACTTAAATAAAAGCTCGAACATTATTGCACTGATCTAAAACATTAACCTATAGGAGATAGGAGACGTGAACCTATGGCCAGGTAGTATAGTAGATAAGTTTATCATATCGATATCATATTATACCAAGCACCAAGCAAACGACACTGCGAATAGGCGGTCACGATGGCCGATCGTCTTATAATATACAAGAAGTGTCGTGAATCGCGAAGCAAGGCGTTGTAAAGGATACGTAGATGAGGTCGTGTTTGTACCGCCGCTTCAGATTATCATTGATGGCGTCCTCGGTGATTTGCGGCATCATGGTCATGTCGGGCACGCCCGGGCCATCGTCCTCCCGTTCCTCCATGATGGCTGCAAAAAAAGTCATCAGTCAAGTACCTAAATTTTGAAAAAAGATCACTTCATTTGAATAACATCACGTGTTTAACTTGGTATTTCACAAACTTTACTATTCAACGTCATTGACGATATGTCGTGACGTGAAGTTAACGGAACTTCGTTGGCTTAGTTTGTTCCTGGTTATTTATTTGGAACTAGTTGGCCCGGTGAACTTCGTATCACTCGGAGGCAATTCCCATACAAAGTTGTATGTCTTTTTTTAGCTATTCCTTTACTTTTTCCCATTTTTTTTCCTTTCTAAACCTTCCCAGAACCCGAGGGAATAAAAGAAAAAAGAAAAAGCCAAATCGGTCCAGCAGTTCTCGAGCCTTAGCCAGACTAACACACGGCAATTCATTCATATTATATAGAGAAGAAGAAGATAGATGTTGGCTTTAATGCGAATTTGGTAACATTCATATCAATAGGTATAATCAGCAGTAATCTCAATGCAATGGAGATAGTTTCCCTAATGTCAGGAAAGATTAAGCCATATAAAACCTATAATAGAAATGAACGTTAATATAACTAATTCAGAGTCAGCCAATACGTCTTATTAGAAAGGAATCTTTTGGAAAGGGCGAAACTAACGATGACGAATCGACCTTGAGAAAAGGCTAAGGGTGCAGGCAAGTAAAACGTACAATAACCGAAAAAGATGGAAAAAAAAACATCGTATAAACTAACAAAGTATTCCATTAAAATGATGATGTAACAATGAGTTTTAATAAGCTGTATAAAGATAGAAACCACGACCGTGAAACGTGTAATTATCCTACAAAAAAGCTTTTTGTTAACACATAATTCAGGTAGAAATAATTGTGTAGATCATAATGAGGTGTTTATTATTAGACAAGTCTGTGAAATGAATCTCTTTCTTACCACAATAATAATTCCAAGCCTTATACGAGAGGCTTTATTAAGGATATTAAGTTAAAAGTTAATTATTTTCAAGGAAACCTTTATTTTCCTCCTAGCTGACTGAAATAGAATGAGCAAACATTCGAGATCATACGCTGACAGGGAAATAAGTCAACAAACAAGATGCTCGGAACGTAATTCTCGGGAAAGTATCAGAGCTCAGTTTACATCGATCTGCTTGACTTTTCACCCTTCGGCGGCCTTCGCTGAGGGAGCTCGAGATATGATTTAACCCCGCTGATCGACTGCTAAACGATTTTATTATATTCATCACGCCCGTGATTGTTGGAATATTTTCGTGAAAGTGGATGTCAAGTATTTCAATAAAGACAGTTCGTCAATTGAAATTTAATTTTTCTAATTTATCAGGCCATTTGTTTTACAATACAAAGTTAGCTATACACATTGTGTTGTAACTGTATGACTTGTTAAATGGTCGGATTGCTGCTTCACTTATCGGGATACATATGTGTGGGCGATAGAAACTCAGCACCATATAACACGATAACCTTTAAACTACTATTAAGATGAGAAGGACCAAGTAGGACTTCGGTATGTTGTGCCCTTGGGCAAACTCTAGGGTGTTCGCTTGAATGGAAACTCATTGGGTTTAGGAAAGTGCCCCTTCCCGCACTTGTGCACGCTCGAGCGGTTCCAGTTCCAAATCATATTCGAGTCCAGTCGGTATGAATATTGAACACGCAACTTCGAAGTTACATACCTTTATCAAATTAAAATTTTACGGCAATTTGAGACCTATTAAAGTACAGCGTTAACAAGTTGAGTGTTTATTAATTAATAAGCTGAATATGATGAGAAATAGGAAGTACACGTAGAAAGAGTGTACGTTTTATATGTAGGTAGGTACGTACATATATCGTCGAACCCGTCGAAGACATTAAATGTAACGTGATCTGATTAGTGGTCATGCTACGAACTCCCTAGACTAGAAAGCTTCACATTTCGCAATTTTATTCACCAGAGAGAGTAGAGTTATTTACCGGCATTAAAACAGAATCAATCGTAATATACTCGTAAATCCTTCTACTCCAGTCGACAGTTCCCAAGATATACCTAAGGAGATAAGACGTCTTCACGCTCTTAAGCCGCAAATAGGGTAGACTTCCTGTTCCCACTCAGTTAACACAATCCTCGCTTCACACATTCAAGTACTTACTGCAGTAGGTATAGCAACACTCGCACTATCTCTGTCACTAAGTCTGAACACTCCATGGATTTTCATGCTATAAAAGCGTGTTAGGAACTACTTGTAAAAGGGCCATTATAGCCAGTTCATTTTATAGGAGTTAGGGCGGTTCAGTCCTGGGGTACAGAGCTGTCCTAAGTACAATATTCGCGAGCAATGACAGTAAAGAGTCCTTGAGGCAGGACGCTCCCAGCAGGACAAGCTATCGGGCGGAAATGTCACTTGCGCCGCGACGCGTGACTACGTCACTTCGCGCCCTCGCGAACGGAGAAATGGTATTAAAATTTATCGCATTATCGCATAAATACAATAATGATAGCGGTTACTGGGTAGTCCCAGTACCAAAGCAATAGTTAGCTGTTAAAAATAATAGACAGATTTGAACAATAAGCAGTTTTCAGAACGCTTTCGACGCAATATCCTTCACGATATCAAAATAACCTTAGTTATTTATAGCAAACAGATGAAGTCGAATCGCAAAAATTTCGTATTGTGTAATCTCATTCCAGGTTTAGACAAGGAAGAAGGCGACTCAATTAATTATGAAAGAAAGAGCCTCGGGGAAAACCCGTGTCTTGAAAAGAAAAGCCGCAAGATTATTTTTGTTAGAGGTTTTAAAATGCGAAAATTGCTGAAAATTTCGAAAAAGCAGCCAGTTTAATCATTGAAACTGCGAGCATATAATCTACGAGCTAGTTCATCATGGTTCCCTTTAAGTAGATACGTAATTTAATTATATCTACTACCGAACCTGGATATAATTGTTAGGTTTTTTATAACAAACAACAAATTATCGATACGCCCGCTCCATGGATTCTTACTTTCAACGGATGCAAGGCTGGCAATGGTGCCATATAAAGGCAGAAACACCAGAACTGGCACTGACGAATGCAGCTCAAGCCCAAAAAGGGAACCCAGTCGTAAATAATGATCGACAGAACTTCCTCATTGTCTAGTTCATTAATTAAATGTTTACTTAACTCCACGGAGAATAACCATAATTTCTAGAACAGTGGTTCCCAACCGGTGGTCCACGAGATTTAAAATATGGTCCGCGACAGATTTCATATATGAATAAACGAGAACGCGGAGAGGTGACCGGTAGGAGGGAACCGTCTGACGAAACAATATACAAGAACCTATCAACCCAAGAATTCCTGAACTTGTACAAAGGATGCAAGCTCAGTAATCATTTATATACTATGTACTAAACAGTTACAGGTTTTCACTGCTAATTAATCTTACTTTCGACGTTTATGTTAAACATTAACTTTTGCCCGTGTGGTTTTGGACAAGTGAAAAATTCTTGTGGTCCTTGCTAATGGTAACGCAATCATAATGGTCCCTAATGAAAAAAAGGTTGGGAACCGCTGTTCTAGAACCATTCTTGAATGATGGAAAAACCAAATTAATAGTTTATTTTTCCCCATCCTTCCATATTGCGATTTAAGAGTGGGATAAGAATTAAATATTCTATTATTTTAAGACTAATAGCTTCTGCCCGCGACTTCGCCCGCGTGGAATTCGGTTATCGCGCTCCCGCGGGAACTATGCGCTTTTCCGGGATAAAAAGTAGCCTATGTCCTTTCCCCGGACTCCAACTATCTCCATAGAAGCGTGAAGAGGTAACAGACAGACAGACAGAGTTACTTTCGGATTTATAATATTAGTATCGATATGGATATGGTTATGGATTGAGCACCCTGAAAGCTTGTATGGCTTTGTCTTTACTATGTAAATAGTTACATATTTTATTTAAGACAGTGTGATTGTTTGCCATCACAATGAGATCTTGATCGTGAACGACCCGTTTACAAAACATTATGGCACTGACCGAGAGCGATTAACAAATAATAGTTATTGAATTAAATTGAATATACATCCTATGATATGAATTGAATTGAGGCGGCGCCATGTTCATCGATTTTGTTTATGGTAAACAAATGAATGGGGGCTTGTTCAATGCGAGCCTCAAGGGAATTTGTTACGCACTGGTTTCTTGGCGGACCGTTTATAATTTATTTCATTCATCACGTCGACGCCGCTGGGGTGATAAGACAGCTGTCTCCTTTGTTATTAAACACTATTATCTACTCGCGTGTTGAGGATTATGCGAAGATATTGTTATTTTTATTAGAAGCATGCGTTCACGCCAGACAGACTGTAGCAAGTTTTTAAGGCACGCACCCTTCGTAGCATAATAAACATGTGTAGAATGACAGTCAGCGTTGTTGACGCTGTGTCATGGAGCAAATTGAAATGATGCCGATCGATAATCGCTTCGTTAGTGGGGCACAGTGCGTGTGGCAATACAATAGCAGACACTGAACTGTCACTGTCGCATCCCTGCCAGAGTACGGGCACAGAATATTGAATAGTACTACGTACAGAATGGCCACGGAATCACCCGCCTGAATCTAGCCCGCGCGCAATTCGCGCCCAACTCGCCTTACCGTCGTTTGTTCAATTCGGAGATGGTGAGTGAATCGTTGGCCCGCGTAGTGGTGCACACACATTTACAAGGTGTACATACGTCCTCGCACGCAAACATTGACACCTTCATTCGAATTGTGTTCGAATTCGTGCTTTTATAGGCCGTGTCCGCCGTGTGGTAAGAGTTGTAGACGCGGGTCTCGTGCCCGGGCCAGCTCAAGTGTCGAAGCTCAGCGGGATACGAATTAACGATGTTCATTTGTTAAACTCGGATAGTGAAAAATGCTCGAATACTTGAGCATTCACTACAATCGAATCAAATGTTCTAAATTCATTTATCAGTTCTACGATTTTCAACATACAGAATAGATTGTAAATCATTTTTTACTTCAAAGATACAGCAGAGTTCCATAACGACGCCGATATTTAATAAAATCGGGTTACAACTTTACTGTCGGGGGTGTCACTTTAGTATGAATAAATTAATGAATCCTAAATTTTTTATTTTGTATTTATGAGGTCGGTCGGTGGGAAGATGTGAGAAATAACTGATGGATCTATATTATTATAGCTGGCATCGAGATTGACCAGAATATATTAAAGTAAAAAAAAAACCCGGTCTGCATTTACTACTATTACACATCATCATCATTTCAGCCAAAAGACGTCCTGCTGGACATAGGCCTCCCCCAAGGCTCGCCACTCAGACCGGTCCTGTGCTACTTGCTTCCACCGGTTTCCCGCGACCTTCACGAGGTCGTCGCTCCATCTTGTTGGAGGCCTACCGACAGCTCGTCTCCCGGTTCGCGGGCGCCACTCGAGAACTTTCCGGCCCCATCGGCCATCAGTCCTGCGAGCAATGTGCCCCGCCCACTGCCACTTAAGGCTCGCAATTCTTCGGGCTATGTCGGTGACCCTAGTTCTACTGCGGATATCCTCATTTCTGATTCTATCACGCAGAGAAACCCCGAGAATAGCCCTCTCCATTGCCCTCTGAGTGATTTTCAGCCTTCTTATGAGGCCCATCGTAAGCGCCTATTACACATACACCACGTTAAATCATAAAATAAAATATCCATGACGCTCGTGTTACATACTCGTAAGAGCGCGGGGAAAGATCTCTCAGAACACCCTTAATCTACTAGCCGTATCAAAACGTGAGCAGAATAATGACAAGGGCTAAATCAAGAACTGGATCTAGGCCCCGTTTTAGCCCCCGAGGTACGAGTAGGAGGCGCCGGGCGCCGTCGCCCACGTTTCCTTAGCAACTTACTCGTGACCTCCACGATTACCTTTCCCTTTGGATTTAAATGGGTCGTCACGCCGCTTTTTCGTATCTGATTACTCGTATAACTATCATTCGATTAGTCTAGTCCTTTTAAAGACGGGAGCTTTTATGGGAAGAGATTTACGTGGGTTAAAATGTTGATCGGGATTCAAGATCACATCTCTCCCGGTTAAGCTACATTCTCGGAGGTGAACATGATTATTCATAGTATCACCGGTCCATGAGATAACAATGAAGTTATCCTGTGGGCGTCGATTGACTATTAAACATCAATAAAATTGTGAAACGCTTTCTCGAACCGTGTACAGGTTTTGTATTTCCATAAAAAAATAAAATGACCGCTATAAAATGAAAGTAAATAAATAAATGACGGACACCCGTGGGTGGACCAGGACGGACGACATCGCCTAGGGTTAAAAGAATTTCTAGAGTTTACAGGGTGATCAATCGAAATGGGTCAGTATGGAGAAGTCAGAAACTATGAGATAGCAAAATCTGTTCTTAGGAACCGGGCGTTGATTTAAGATTTAACCAACATGGCATTATTATTTTAAAAATTTGCATACATAACTGAAAATCAAATGTGGTATCATGTGAATTGTTGTTTCTTATACTCACTATAATAACATAAGCGATTCTTACAGAAGTTTGACCGGTTCGATTCCTTATGTATGAGAGTAAACAATAATAATAATTTGCATGCAATTTTTTAAAAACTAAAATCGACGCCGTAGTCCTTAAGAACAGATTTCGCTATCAATCATAGTTTATAACTTCTCCATACTGACCCATTTGGATTGATCATCCTGTGTAGCGTAGGCGCCTCGTTCCCAACGTGGGCGGGTGATAAACGAATAACGCTGGGAGCAAGGAAAATAAGTCCTTGGTACGTAATTCGTTTTATTTTGCAATTTAGTCCGTAGTCTCTTGACTCGGGTGACGTCGGCTTAGAATAAGGCGAGGATTAACACTGATGGGAGAGTAATTAAAAATATAGAGCTTGGATTTCTTGCGACCGTCGAAACCATTTGGACCAATTTGGTCGCAATAGGAACTTTTTAATTAGTTTTAGAATTTAGTATAGGAATTTTTTTGGTAGGCACGTTTCGGGATCTAAAGGGTTTTGTGGTAAATTAAATTAGCAAAGAAGCCTCCGGGCTAAGTAATACTTAGTTGTTTATTTGGTTTTGTTCAAGTTAAAATTTCATCATACATTTCGTAAACAAAATCAAAAGTATTTCTGAGTATTTTCTGTATTTCGTAAATTTACTTATGTGCGAAATTAAATTTGAATTTACCACTTCAGCTTTTCGGTGAAGGAAAACATCGTGAGTAAACCTGCACGCATCTGCGAAGTCATTCAAAGATGTGTTTGAAGTCCCCAATCCGCACTGGGCCCGCGTGGGGACTATAGCCCAAGCTCTCTCGTGATAAGAGGAGGCCTGTGCCCAGCAGTGGGACGCAAATAGGCTGTAGTAGTAGTATTTCTGAGTTGTGTTCACATAGATTAACATTATTAGTAAGCCACAAGACATTATTGGGGAGGTTGGTATCTACTGAATGGATAGATGTTATTTAAGACGGTTTAATCGCGAAGCCTTTGTCAACTTAATTGCTGATTGGTCGAAGTGTTGTGGAGGGTGGATTACTGAATAAGTGTGAAAAGTACTTTGAAAATTAGCGCAACTTTTTTATTAACATTTATTGAGAATGCCACGCCCTTTTATGAATCATAAATTTACCAAGTAGATATTGACCTAATTCATAGAATGGTCACTTTACTACGAACTGGGACGGTGACATTGTACAATTAGAAAATTAAACACGCAAAGTATTAACGCCTTCAATAGAAATTCAGTTATAGGTACCTATGTTGCGGTGTAAATATGTCTCATAAAATCCGGGAAGAGAATTGGAAATTGAATTATTTGAAGCTCTCCTTCAAATAGTATAAACGTCTCCTTCCTCATCAATTTATTTACTAAATATATTCTGCCCACGACTTCGTCCACGTGAAACATGCGTTTTCCGGGATAAAATCCCGTCCATATTAAAATTTGAGGCGTCCAGTAGTTCTCAAGTTGAAACCGGACATCATACATACGACCACATGACTTCTACAGATTTCTATTAGAAAAGATAATTCAAAATACATAACAAATTTCAGAAACGATTGAAGATCATCAAATAAATTTTGACTTGTTTGTAAAACGCAAAACAAAAAAGTTGCCGTTGTAAATTGTAAATCAGAGCCCTCCGTCAAATCAGTAGGTATATTAATTCTGACGTGTCTACTTGGTCTCGATATGCAGATCGGCGTCTACATAAGCAGATTGTTACCGCTGCACCTTTCACACGGTCTTCACCGAGCGTGTCGAAGCGACCACGGTCCCTTGGGAACGCTCGCTACTTAAATCATAACTTTTGATCAAAGCCGGCGCAGAACAAAGATATCGCGATCATAGATGACCTGTTACGCGACAAATTGACGTGTTCTAAACTAGATTCTATTGCCGAAGCAAAACGTTCACGAGCTCTTGAGGAATCGTTCTCACGGACGGTTCTGACTTCGCTCTCCTAGTAATTATTTTATATGTAGGTACATTTTCGCCCTTGTCAATAGCCTTTCTATTTACAAAGCCCTTTGATGAATTAAGACGGTGTTTTATAAAGGAAAATTATGAGCGAAAAATCTGCGAAAACGGAGTCTGCGTCGTAATTCATTTTGACACAAGTTGTTTGCCGAGCGCAGGCCCGCGGGCGCGTGAGCCCGCAAGATGAGGTGCCGAGAGTGTAGTGGAGGGGAGGCCCTCATTCCTTACCTAATGTGGAAGACAATGCCGGCCCAAGGACCATGTGAAAGTTATTTTGGGACCCGGCAGACTAGTTTTTGCTTCGTTAAAGGTTATCTTTAATGAAAATAAAATACCCATTGCTCTTGTTCGTAGTTATAACCTTACAGTAAACCCACTTCAAACGCTTGGTTACACAGAAATAGAAAACGAGCGCCACTCGACCGTTTCCAGGTAAAAACAGTCGAAGATTATATCAAACTTTTACAAATTGGAGTTATTGCTTTTTAATTGTCAATTATGCGGAACTGTGACTTTGGATAGTTAGAGACCGGTATAGCCACCCGAGCCGAACCATTACCTCAAGTTGTTATTATCCGCTGTGCTTACACCGTCGACTATTGGACTTTATTAACGGTTAACCGTTGGCTTAAACGACGCGTCGCTAACCAAACAAAAGAAAACCTATTGAGAATGGCTTCAAAAATACTTCTTCAAACAGGACAGGGTAAACTGCAACTGCATATGAATTCACTTTAAAACAATATAGGAAGAAATATATAAAGAAGCTACTAAATACTCGTCTATGCACTGGTATCTTTCGTAAAGTTCTCCATGAAAAGCTGTTTGCGTCGGAAAAGTTTCGGACGCACGTGTCGGCGATAAATTTGAGGGGAACACCTACCTCGACTGCAGTCGCTGAACACGGGGGTTTAAAGGGCAGATATTTATTAGGCCTTCGGTAATTGCTGTTTCAAAACAAAATAAAAACTTAATTGAGACGGAGTACCTACGTACTCGTAAGACGATCGCCCGTACGGTTAATATGCATTTAGGTCGGTTAGGTTACTTAGCAAGATTCATAAAGGAAAACATACCTATGTACTTACAAAGTGAGAAAAAGCTCGTAAAAACCTACTCGCTAACCTTTTATCACTATACGGACACCAATTTATCTTTTTCTTTTCCTGTTTCGTCATGACATGACATCAAGAATATCTCCGGATATACCATATGCACACATCGCAAGGTAGAAAGTTTAAAATAGAAAATATAAAGGAAATAATGAACCGCACCACATGCCGCTTCATCGGTCGAGGCGTGAAATGAAAATCGCATCCGCAGGCTCGCCAGGTCGGTCCAGTTAGCTTGCAACACACAACTATATACCTACCTATATTGGATATGTAAAGTGACTATTTCTTATTGTTTAATCACATCTCTGACATATATATGTATATCGAGTGCGACACCTCTTAAAGGTAGAATATGATAATCGTAATTCCTGAAGAATAAAGAGGGTTTAGCAGCGGTAGTTGACTTAGAGAAATCGCTGTAGCAGAACCTAATTTGTCGCTAGACCGTCTACAAAAGCTCCTTTTTACTTTGTAATCGTGGAAGGAAATGAGCATTAGTAAATCATCTGATGACAACTGCTACTCTTAGCCTATAAAATCTTGAAACCCATAAAATCTCACATATTCTTTGGTATCTCGCCAATAATTAATGGTCTCTGTCTCGTTAGGCTTGTAAACACAGTTTCCGTGTCGTAATTCAGAGTCTGCTGATTATGGCACGAACATCCGTACATGCTTTTTTTAATATTTTCTGCGGTAACGGATCCGATAGATTTAGTTATACGATCGTTCGAGACCATATTATAGTAGGTACATGTATAGATAGTAAGATAGTTACGCACTTGGCTTGGCTGCCGAACATGAATTTGATTTGTAATATAATAATATGAAGATGCCTTTAATTAATGCTCTTTTTAGGGTTCCGAAGTCCACAAGGAACCCTTATAGTTTCGCCATATCCGTCCGTCCGTCCGTCCGTCTGTCCGCACTACCTATTGCTCAGAGATGCTTAGTCCTAGAAAGCTGTAATTTGGCATGAATATACATATTAGTTACGCTGACAAAATGGTACAATAAAATGTTGAAATATATTTTTTATAGGGTACCTCCCCTACTCGTAAAGTGGGGATGTATTTTTTTTACTTGCGAACCCTTGGTGCGGCATATCGTTGAATAGGTCTTATAAATTTGTGAGTTTGTTAAAACCATTTTTTGATTAAGTGATGCGTTTGTGAAATATTAAGCTTTGAAGTGCTATTTTTTGTTAGAGTCACGTGTCCCCCCCCCCCTGCCAGCTAAATGGTGGTATTTGGATGGCTGAAAAAAATCACGGTTATGGCATATATAACGTAGTTGAAAGGAAAACTATCACAGCTAAGTAGGCTGTACAAACTTACGAGTAATAGTCGACCAACTTCTTCTCGAGCGGCAGGGGCGTCGGGCGGGCACGTCATACCACAGGCTAGCTAGATGCTAATAAGTCTTAGAAAGGTACTGTGGGCATCCTCAACTTCGGAACCCTATACTTTGCACGTGGCCCGACACGCACTTGGCCGGTTTTTTTGTAGAACGCTCCGCGTGTCACACAATGGTTGCGGTAGAAAATCAGCGCTGCAGATTTTTTCGCCTCGGCATAAATGCTGAGATGAGCCAGACATCCTTTTCACCGCCGTAAGGACACAGGCTCCGATGTCAATTCTGACTTTTTTTATAGTTTTTTTTTTCATCTTATGTTTAGTTAACTCTGTAATGCCTCATTTTGCAAACATATTAATGGGGGCTACAGCGCAGCCGAATTGGATCAAATATTATTTTTATTGCCGATATTGCTCAGTGCTATTTATGGCAAACGGTAAAAGTTTAAAAGGTTCATACGCATACGGAAATTGTGTAAGCGATCTCGCTGTGCCTGTGCATGCGCACTGTTAAGATCGCGCGGCCACGACTTCACGCGACCAGCGGTAGAGTTTTCATAATACATTGGGCGGTTAGTTGGCATCATGCGCAATGTATTTATAAAACGCTCGCCGCTCCCGCTTGTCGCTCAAAGCCGTGGCCCAGCCGTCGGTGCAGTGGCTGCGCGTGCGCCGTAAATCTCCTGTTATCTAATTGGCCGGACAAAAAGCGGCGCGTGCCGCTCGGAAATAGATACCATAGAGCTACGTCTCACTTTAAACTGTAGCGTTTATGGCTAGGATGCACTTGCGGTTACGGCCATTTGAGCAGTTTACTTATGACCGCAGTTCCAACCACCGGTTTTATAAGTAACCTTATTACAAATTGATGAAACCAAATCTAATTGACAGAGCGAGCGAAGCATTTTCGTTTTAACTTGGCCAAAAATGATTTCGTATGTCCGGATATATATAATATTCTCCTCACAGGTCGCATCTCTATCTCTCAACCTATTCTATGTATGTGTTATTTTCTGAGCAGGGTCCAAAATTGAATTTTTTTCGCCGATACCGGTTTCGTTTTTTTTTTTTAAAGTCGGATCTATGTGGTTCATGATATAAAAAAATCTGTTTCAAGCTATCCATAAATGGACTAGCTAGGCCTACCTATAGGTGTCAGAGCCAGTAGAGTTACAAAGGAAGAAGTTTGTAAACGCTCTCAAGATTTTCAAGTGTACGGACATTAAGTCGTTTTTATAGTCTGTTAGTAATGAAACATACAATTTTTTTATAGCTCACTTAACGTCAGATTTTAGATTTATTTATATTTAACAGCGTACTTAACTACAGACGCCTTAATTTATTGATTACACACGTAGGTATGTCTGTTCTGTTAACTTCATTGCATTGGTGGTAACTCGTAAGATATGTGTTTGTATCCTTAAGTCCGTATCTTCCCACGGACTCCTCAAACCCTGTAATCCAAGGCAGCCTTTAGACAAGGACAAATTATCGCGACCCGCTTACATGGAAGGTCAAGAAATTTAATCCTCCACATCCACCAAGATCATTAGACAGGCATTTTAATGAGAAACTATATGACTAAAATTCCCCAACCAAGTATCTAATGTTTTTAATTAATTACGTTTCGCAGATTTTTTTCTTTAGACTAAAATCTCAAATCTGCGAAATGTGAAAACCGAAGGATCCAAGGTTTCGCGTGGAATCTTAAAACACTGGAATTTACATTATTAAAGGGCTTTTCGAGAAGTATTTGATTAAGCTCGGAGAAATCTCGGGCAGGCTAAAAAGAACTGAGATGACAATAACGGAACGAACACTGGCGATGAAGAACTTCTATACTTATAATAGGCCTGCTTGAAAAAAAGGCCTGCTTCTAGAAGGCACCGTAAGTTTAACGACATCTCAAACTACAGTGCTACACATGCCGCCATACAAAATAATGGATCGCCTACATACATCCAGCTCACTTTAACTCTAGTAATCTATTCTAATTTTCCTAATCTAGATCATTGTCGTCTGACCTAAAAAAATAATAGGACGGGTTCAAGTCAGTCACATTCTTAGGCCCACGTGTACCTACTAAGCCGCTATACTCCGATTAGCTCTTTTTAACTGAGCCTTAGTTGCATTGTTATTTTTTTTATAAACTTAAGTTAGATGCTAAAACCCTAGGTTAGCGGCGTTGGTGCAAGTCGGTCTTAGATTATTCCACCTCGTGCAGAAATATCACCATTAATTCAAATAGACGATATTTTACTCATAAAGTTTACGTAGGCTGTCACTTGAGTTAAAAGACGTCTAGGACATTTTGGACGTGAGGCAATAGTATATTATCAAATCGTATTTTAATGATGGGTTTCACACAATTTAATCCTATAAAGTTTTCGAAGAAAACTCCTACGTACAGACACACGATAAAGCGTACCATTCTCTATCATTTTCTAACTATGGAATCATAACCTGTAATGTAAAGCTGAGCCTAAGTATATATATATATATATATATATATATATATATATATATAGTTTTGACATGTTTTACCTACGTCCAAGTAAAACTGCAAAATTAGCAAAAATTATGCATCAGAAACGGCGATTCTAAATTCGTGATAACTGCCGCCTTTTCCATTAAACCTGAACCTTCTCTTGATTGAAAAACAACCGCCCAATACAGCATCAGACCTTATAGCCTTGTGGTAAAGTTGAGATTATATTGTTGTAATGGAGCGGGAGCACATGCACAAACCGAATGAAACAATTGCGGCGCCGTCCGCAAATTAGATGAAACATTTAACTCGCGCTATATACGGGTGAACCTACTCATAAAGTTTTAGCCCTTTTATTCGCCTCACACTCACAAGGAATTTTTGCAACTTCATAAAAAAATGACAACAGAACAAATTGAAGTCCGAAGATAAGATTGCAGGTTTATGCTTCGTTCGTAAAAGCCGTGGTGGCCTAGTCGTTCGACCTACCGCCTCTCATGCAGAGGGTCGCGCGGGGGTTCGATTCCGGCTCGCACCTTTAAGTTTACTTATGTGCGAAATTCAATTTGAATTTACCACTGAGCTTTTCGGCGAACGAAAACATCGCGAGGAAACTTCAAAGAATGTCTGAAGTCAACAATCCGCACTGGGCCCGCGTGGGGACTATAGCCCAAACCCTCTCGTAATGAGAGGAGGCCTGTGCCCAGCAGTGGAACGCAAATAGGCTGTAGTAGTAGGTTATGCTTCGTTAGCTTGAACAAAAATAATTCAAATACAAGTTATATTCGTGAATAGTATTTTTCCAATTTCATCCCAGAACTACAACTAAAACCACAGGCCCGCAGCGGAGCACTAAGTAATATTCGCTCGAGCCTGCGGAATCCTTTGTATTGTACCTCAATCGCGACTCCATTCATGCTGTCCCTTTTTGCTGCTAGCTATTGTGGAGCGCTGTCATTAACGCAGACAGTCTACGGTGACGTACTGTTAGCAGTCTGTGATTTATGATGGCTGTATAATTACGTGTAATTTAGAAGCATCGGTCAAGGGCTCGTTGATAACCGAGATGAAGATTGCATGAGACAGTCAATGACAGATTTACAGGTAGATGAACAAATTTTTTACAAATTGTTCATGTTATCTATTAAGAGGAGGGATAATCAGGAGATTGGAACATACAGTAGTCAATATAAAGATACTATGAATTATAAAGACCCCCTGTGACTTTAGTTTCTGCAACAGCACTTTTTATTTCAGACAAGTATTAAAGTATACATCTCGAAAGCTGTTTTTAAGCTGGTGACAGATAAAAGGGGGGTGGTGGGGGTAGATAGTTCGTGGGTAGTCTGGGCACTTCAATGCGGATGTCTGAGCTGGAGACAATGTAAGATAGAGATGTTTCCACTTTTTAAGACTGCGACTGTAACATATTCGAGCTTTTATGAAGCTGACGACACAGACTGTGAAAAATATACGATTCAACGGTAGTTTTATAAATATATAATAGAAGCTCGTTGATTTTTGAGCGGCGTGTTCGCTCAAATGTACCTAATGCTGCCGTCGGAGCCTGGTTAGGTCGTGAATCTTTTGTCAGAAAACGACTACCAAGAATATTCATTGGGTAGGTACTAATATCCAACAAATAATAATCCATATAAATATTATAAATGCGAAAGTAACTCTGTCTGTATGTCTGTTACCTCTTCACGCTTCAACCGCTTGACCGATTTGGATGAAATTTGGAATGGAGATAGTTGGAGTCCCGAGAAGGACATAGGCTTCTTTTTATCCCGGAAAAACGCATAGTTCCCGCGGGAACGCGATAACCGAATTCCACGCGGGCGAAGTCGCGGGCAGAAGCTAGTAATAGGATAGACCCATAATTAAAATGCGAAAGCAACGCTGTTTGTTACCTCTTCACGCTTCAGTCGCTTGACCTGTTTAAATGAAATTTGGTATGGAGAATGTTAGATTCCCGTAGAACGACACAGGATACTTTCTTCCCTGAAAAACGCACAGTTCCCGTGGTTTTACCGAATTCCACGCGGGCGGCGTCGCGGGCATAGGCTAGTAACATAATGTTGCTACGCCGTAGCGCTACGTTCAGTATTCTAACGGTGGTGATTTTTATCTGAATACGTATCTTCGTAGTTGTAGACTTTTAACTTATTATTATATCGTATCGTAACACCTACATTGCACACAAATATTCTAAATAGAAATTAATAATTCCTTTAAAAAGATGCCTGCATGATAACGATAACAATCCTCCCTCAATTAGGAATAACCATTTCATCGTTGAGCCCAAACCAACAAGCCTTACCCCCTCCTTTATACCTACTAAACGTGCATTAGGTAAATTCTTTGTGGGTTCTACAGATTATTCAGAGCTTTGGTAAATAATTGAGTTCCCGTTCAAAGGAGCTTATTCAATTCCAAAGCATCATTTCACTTCCATTCCGTTGAATTGGGTCAAAACTAAAAGTGGGTTTGGTGTCCTGGTAACCCGGTGACCTATGTAAGCCAGTCGAGCTGTTGACATATCCGCTGGGCTCCTGAAATAAGCCTTCCGCTGCGACATTACTTAATTTTCCAACGTTCGAGATGATGTTGATACTAAACGAGAATTTAAATTATTAGGATTCGGACTTGCACTTCCTTCCATTGCCAAACATAAAAATTTAATTAACAGCGCTTTGAAGTTGGTGAAATGAGTAGAATTTATCGGAGAATGCGAGAATCCTTTATTAATTAGATCAATTACAAGTGGAAAATAACATAACTTTCAAAGTACACGAAGAATTTAAATAGCGCAATAAGCAGATACTTACCTCACATCTGATTAAGAACTTTAAGTTGCTAATACTGCAAAAGTCAGCAGTGTAATGACTCATTAGCGAAATTAGGTTAAAATATGTATTTATTCACCACACCCTAATTCATGCACGAAAGTTGGGTTTAGTAACTTAGTATATGAGGGGCCGTCAGCACGCTCTACAAATTTATTGCAGGACATTATGTTTTCAAGTACAAAGTGGATGGAATTGAAAATTAGGGGAACCCAGATTAAGATGAGATTGCATTACGAAGATTAAAGACAGTTGCCGATGATGTTTTTAACAAAAACAAAATTAATCTATCGTTAATTTGACTTTGAACGTCGTATTTGACAACTCTATTAAAATTACAACTCACAGAATATACTTGTATGTACCTATAACCATGTAGTTAAAAAGTGAACGCGTAAAAGGATTCCACAGAATCCGTATTAGCGTCTACTATGCCTCTACTGAAATGTCACAGCGATTCTGAAGCTATGATGCAGTATGCGGGCAACACAGCGCGGACGTTACTGTAAATGCAAAGCCAGCGTGAAACCTAGTATTGCGCAAGAAAGAGGAAAACAAGCTTAGCCATTTATCTATTTAGTATAAAACGATTGATGTTTAATAGCTATAATTGCGGTTGGGTTGCGAAGGTTTAAATTAGTTTGGCCAGGGAGTTTACGCAGTAGTGTCGAGTCAGAGCACTTGTGAGCGAATTGGGTCGTGAATGTCCAAGAGCCTGTCTCGGGCTCTTGACTTGGATGAGCTAGGAAAGTTGGTTTAAAGTTGGAGAAAAGTAGATCACGCTGCATCTTTATGCATTTTAGATATTTCTTTATGTTTCAACACTATTGATATAGCCTAAACAATTGACAGGTCTACAGGATGTACTCATATGGTATCTAATTAGTGTTGACAAAGACTAATAAGAATAACAAATGAGACGAAAACAAGCGCGCCATGATACACATCCGGCGCTACAGCGTCTTCGTCTAATTTCGACTATTGTCGTTAATTATGATGGAATTGTTATTTATAACATTATCCCTATAAATCCAGGTGTCGGCCCGTACACCCCATAATATAACCGTCACGCAACACAAAACAAATACGTAATGATCCGTTTAACACCCCACGGCAGGATGACATCAGCACGCGCGGGTTAGAAAAAAGTGGGATTGACAAGGGACAAACGGGGTTTAGACGTAATTTAATATAAACCGTAAGTCAAGGAATTAAAAGCTATACGATAAGCGTGATAGACGTTTTTATAAAGCACGTCGCAGCTAACATCTAGTCTAGCATGCCAAGATTGTAATGTCTATGAAGTTTTGATTTGACCAGTAGGAGATCGTATCATTACTGAACACATATGTCGTATTTACATTTAAATTATGAAGAAATACCAAATTAGAGAAAATAAAAAAAGTTAAGAAATAGTTTCCAAAGAAAATGTTTCAAATTTATGATGAATTTCGTAGTTTGCAAGAAATATGGCTTAAAATTATTATCTGTACCCTATATCTTATCTATTGCAGCGCGTAACACCGCATTTAGATTCTACATTTAAAATGCGGTTTGGTTAAAGCCACGCGCCCTAGGGAAAACCTCAAGTGGAACCTGGTGGGTCACAATTAAGATTGAATCCGTGTCTCCATCTGAAAGAAACTAGGCCACACTCGAGCCGAGAGCTGGAGCCATTATGCCTTCAGCAGTTTAGGGTTAACGAACCCGCGTGTCGCGTTGCGGGTGAAATGCGCTCTAAGCTTTATTTATGGGACCGCTTTAGGCCTGTGTAAACATGACGTGATTTTTAATGGGAGGTTTGACTACTATTCGGTAATCAATTACGTTTCTGATGATTGATGAGAAAGTGAAGTGAAAAATGTTAAAGACGGGATTACGAAGAAGTGTACTTCTGTTCTATTGGTGTGGTTTTCTTTCCTTTTTTGCGACTTTTTGTGCGGAGTTTCTCGAGTTAGTGAAAAGTGCAATAAAGAGCGTTAGCCTTTAGGGATTGATATTACACGGAAATCTGTATCATCTCATTTGGCTTCTTAAGCGAGGAACAATCAATCCATTGAAGTTATTTCATTGGTTGAATGAGAGAACTCTTGATAGTCGTTCGCTGGTTTTACAAAATAAGTTGGTTTCATCGAATGATACCTACTTATTATGTGATGAAGAAAGCGCCCGTAAGTTCCATACCATAGTTACCATCAATTGGACGTCTGCGTGTCTGTTATGTTAGGAATACTTCATCAAAGTAACCGCTAATTTCCGGGCACACATTAAAATGTATTAATACACAAATTGAATTTAAAGATATCTTCCACCCAGTGGACACCATTATCTCCGTCATTAATATGCAATGAGTGAATACATTAACATCTGTAGCGTAGCCACCGATCTCAAGACGACCAGTTCCCACCGATAATACCTACCGGCTTTACAAACACAGATAAATCAAAGAGGAGAAAACGTCGTAAGTTGGTAAACCTTACGGGATTTTGCTTCCCTTTTGATGAATCTAGCACGAGCATGGCATGAGCATTGTGATAACCCCATCTCCGCCGTCAATCACGTAAAACAAACAAGATGGAAAGAGAAAAAACATGCGTCAGGTGTAGCTCAATTAGGCTTGATGTATTCCTTTGGCACCGTTCGACACGAGTGTGTTTCCTTTGCAGGAGTGCAGCCGGAATGACAAACAGCCATTGTCTATTGTGAGTGTAATATGGATCCTTTGGCCCTTATTAGTTATAAGACTGGAGAATGAGCAACATTTGACGAGAGTCCACGTTACTATCCATCTTGATAATAATTTAGCACCTAGCCTATATGACAACACAACATGAACAGTAGGCAACATTGTTCCTGGTATTTCAATAGGCAAAGACATAATAGGAAAAAGTAACGACGAAAGCATCCCTGCAAAAATTATGACCCATTATAGACATAATACCGTATCATCCAACTGAAGCGACTATAAAAACATTCCATAGCTCTTTAGGTTTATAAGGTAAAAGCGATAAAAACTAAATTCACAGTGCCAATATAGAATTTCTTGGGTTTGTTAAACTCTTCATTCTGTCAAATGCCTACTTTAAATAACGAAAGTTGACAGTCAAATCACATTACGGCATATTAGTCAAAGCGATAGTATCGCGCTCTGTCCACCGTAAGATATTTTTGTGTCCGTCTCGAGGAATCATTGATATCAATAGGGTCGGCATATAACCAGTGACGTCAAAAAATATAAACCCTTGTCAAGCAACAACTCACCTGCTTGAATAGTGTTCTGTCGAGAAGCTATGGCTGATTCATCATACGGGCATCTGTGGAAAAGAAACCATACATTTATGAATAAATCCCATTTTCGATAATCGTGGTGAGTTTGTGGCAATGTTGGTAGTTTGTGACCAGGTTAGAGTTTCTAATGCGTAAAGAAATTTCAAGAGGGGAACTACATATAACTCTTTTTACACCTTTGATATAGATGACTAAGTTGGCTAATCAGTAATGCTTTAACTTCAAAAGTTTTTAAAGCTTGCATTTTCACGAGTTATTTATAGTATAGTTCTCATTAACACTGTTTTACTTTACAGTTTAAATTTG
Source organism: Aethes cnicana (assembly GCA_963971205.1). Taxonomy (NCBI): domain Eukaryota; kingdom Metazoa; phylum Arthropoda; class Insecta; order Lepidoptera; family Tortricidae; genus Aethes; species Aethes cnicana. Next base: position 3,841,514 of record OZ020288.1, on the reverse strand, counting down.
CATTCCTGGAAAATCGGTGACGGGGATGACGTCATTATTCATTACATATTTCGCACGCCATCACCAATTTCAGAACGGGTTGTGGATGTGGGAATTGCAATTCGAAAAATGAATATTCCTCTCCAATTCCCCCACGGAAACCAGGTCAGTGGCGGAAATATTCGCGAAATGCACCGTGTACCTATTGGATTTCCTATTTTGATATTACGTCTCTTAGAGGCAAAATATTTAGAGATTCAAGGCCTGTAAGGTAACGACACCGGTGACCGACAAAGCTCCGGTAGATAATGGACACTGAACTCTTATCACAAAGTTCAGATTTAATTACAAATGGCATGCCCATGATTGGACTTAAGTGTGTTCAAGATTTACTTTAATAGCAAAAATCTTCTGATGACGCAATAGAGATTTAATGTTTATAAAGCTCTATTGCATTATCATGCCTTCACACAATGCAGGTATGGTAACAGGCTGGTTAATATCCGATCAGATAGTAATGTGATGTGAGTACCTATACGCTTGATTGAATGCGAGCTGGTACAAACAATCTAACATTCGATCGAACTACAAACAATGCATTTAATTTTGTATTGTATAACCTTTGTTCGGCTGAGGATTAAGTGCACAGGATAATTAATGCAGTGTTTGTTATTAGATCGGTAAAACCATTGATTCGTTTTCCCTTTACGTTTCATTTATTTGCGATGTTTTGAGAAAGATTTTGCCGCTCTTTATTCTGTAATAACTTTCCGAGCCTGTACAGGCTCAGCATTATCATTGAATCAGGATAGAAAAGGATCATAATTTATTAGTGAATTTAATTTCGGCGGTTATCTCTCATAAATCACGAATAGGCAATTAAAAATGCGTTACAACGCCATTAGACAATAGCATTTTAATGTAACCATCGTGAGTTTCCTTTCTGGCAGTGCACCGGAAAATGATGGATACCGTAAGAATTTATATGGACGTATCGCTTTTTTTCAGTAGCCGACGGAGGTTTTTGAACTTGCGATTCGTGCGTGACAGGCATCGTAAATAGTTTAATTTAAATTTAAAACAGATGGCGCCCTGAGCGGGGAAGTATCGCGGGTGTAGTGCCGGTAAATCCGGCCATGGATTTTTTTATGGACAGGTCTATCCGGGATCTTATATTTATGAGTTAAATCTCAATATGCATTGAAGTATTTTAGACAAATTGTTGCGGTCTCAGGCAGTGAAAGCTGGTTAATATACTTACGTATTTATTATTTAAGTCAGGTCCTGGAAAATAAAGCAACTTACTTCTAAAAATGGAACTTACTTTCCCATAAACTACCAAATTGGAGGTAGCGTGCGGAAGTGAATTACAATTTATTGCAGCTTTCCAGGGGGCAGGAAACAGAGGCCATTATTGTATTGCGGCAAAAGACTGACAAAAATATGGCGATAGAATAAAGGACTCCACTCCGTAAGCTTACACGTTACGCACGAAATATTTATGAATTTAAATGTTGGTGTTCTTTTCCAAAAACTTTCAATACGATATATCAAACATCACGGTTCCCTATAATCCTTATGGGAAGATGGAGATGGAAGAATAGGTGGTTCACATTTAGTACCATTTATTATCAAGAATTCAGGATTTAAGTGTAACACCGCGGTATACTGTCAGTTTCACAAATATCCGTCTCATTCTGATGTTCATTCTTTCTAAAGAATATCGAACATGAAACGAGTGTACAAGTATTACCTACTTACTTACTTACGTTCATCCCACCAGCCCACCACTCAATATTGATGTCTCTAAACAACTGGTAACGGGTCATCTAAAAAAAGAATCATTCATTACAGACCATACATTACACACATTTCTCTACATTCTTAACATACGCGTCCTCTCATTAAGCTTTCATTAAGGATATTGTCATTAAAAAGTGTGGAGCAATGAGCAATTTCCGTCAGTCCCGAGTCCCGGTTCGATACCGCGGCAGACTGCAACGGAGCACGCCAGAGCTTCTATTTACAAACTTCGTGTTCCTATAAAAAGAGTATTTTATAATCTTTAAATTAATTAAAAAATATAGTAGAACTTGACAGAAAGAAACGAGCAAATTTTTTTAGATCATCTATACATTAATATGGATAATCAATATGGATTCCGTCCGAAATAAATAATTTGTATTGTATTGTATTGTATACAATAGATGATCGGTAAGAATTTGATGTAGATACACTCAACACAACAGCAATGAATTCGGGTCACTTTGTATAGCATTTTCCACACTAAGTGACCCGAATAGATTGCTGTTGAGTGTTTATGTACTTGCAACTGACCACTAACACCTTTTTCCTGCCATAAACCATAAAAGGAGTAGGTAAATAATGTATTTAGCTGCTGTCGAATTCAAATTTAATTCAAATTTATACCTATAAATAATCACTTTATATGGTTTGCACTCACGTCCAGAGCAGCCTTGCTGGACGAATCAAATAATTACACCTTAATAGCATAAGTACAAGTATGAACACCGTTAGTAGTTCAAGGTAGCAGCAAAATTTCTAGACGAACTTTACTACGTTATTACTATGTATTAGAGATTCCGGGGCAAAGTACTACGAAACTGACTGAACTAACGAATCCTTCGGACAATGTTTGTCCTTTTACCATCAATCTTAATTAACTGTTCAAAGCTCCACGCCACACACAATTTGTAATTATTAAGCAAGAAAGGAACGCGAGATATAGGGAATAGATGGGCATCTATTTCTGATACGTTTGCAATCATGATTTAGGTATATTGAATTTCTAATTGTACTTTTTTGACTTTCTAATCTCAGATAAGAACAAAAATTCGATTGACAGGTTTAGAGAAATGTAGAAGGCAACCATAATTGGTGGTGGATTGGAAAACTTGATTGAAAATAATGTTTGGTTCATTCAGAAACTAACTGGCGGCTACAAAGCTTTCAAAGAAAAATGTAACAAGTGTTCTTTAAAAAACACACCGTTATGTCTACATAGTAGATACTCATGGGCTTGTGAAAAACTACGTCTACTGAACATTAGCCGCTGTCTTATAACAAGGTAGAAGAGTTCAAAATCAAATGAGTATTGATTTTAGCAAGAGCTATCATGATTAGGGCAATAGTATGTGAGCATCATTTGCATACTGCGGCAGCATCACGCGAACTCGTTGCATACTTATTACTATTAAAGCGTAACATCAGTTTCCACGATCTACTTGGTTTCAAAGTTACTGTCTGTTAGTTGGTCTGTACTGTACATATGTCTTTACATATTTAAATAATCCACGTGTCTAGTGTAAACGACGTTGCTCAAGTTAACCGTTCTCCGGCATCAAAGGTAGCAATAAAATATTTATTGCACACATCCTGTGACACCTGACATGAAGATTCTACAATTACAAAACGCACGATTTGCCATTTTATGCAGTTTAGGTGTGGTATCCTTAAGAATCACCAATCAGTATCTAAACATTAAACTTTTTGGAATTGCATCAAGGAAGATAAATGAACGAGTTCCGCAACTAATCTCCCTTTACCTACGTACAGTGAAATGAGAAAGGTCCATAACCGAGTTGGCGGACTATTTTCGGCCGCAGTCTGCAAATAAAAAGTTATGGCAACATTCGGGCGACATGATTGGAAATTTACAGCTCAGGGATATTGTAGGCGACGCAAATAAAGCACTGTGTAATTAATTAGAAAGAAATGTTTTGTTAATTTTAAATAAAGGCGGGAAAGATAAGCGAGAGCAGTATGCGTTCGAGCGCACGGGGGGAGGGGCGCGCGGGGACATTGAAGCTCGCTGGCAGCCGATTGGACGACCGCACGCAGTCGCTAAAAACAATAATACGCGCTGGATGCACGCTGCTCCAACTTACCAAATCCTTTTGTATAACAAGTAAATCTGCATATCATTTCATCCCATCATTTCAAGCCTATTTTCACCCTGTCATCTACAAAGTGGTCCTTCGAACCGGATCTGTTTTAAATAATCAGGACGCCTAGTATGAATACACGGAAAAGTAAAAAAAGGCTTACAGAAGTTAAGTCCGAAAATGAAGGGCAAGAGTCAAAGCTGGAAGTTGCGCCGTTTGATTTGCCGCAGGACAAGGACGAACACCGGCCTGGATATTCAGCAGAACAAGTGAGCAAAACCATAACAATGGCGGATTGCGCGAGTGATAACCCCAAAATGTGTGAAAAAAACGATAGTTTCGTGCAACAATCTGCTTGCCAGAAGGGCAATTCTAGGTCTGGAAAGTCATGTCGTGCATCAAAAAAAGCATCGAGGAATTCCTCGTCAGCAATGTCAGCTAGAAAAAAGAAGTTAGAAATGGAAGCGGCGCAGGCGAAAGCGCGTATACAAATGGAATTAATAGATAAAAAGTTAGCGGCTGACCTAGCGGAGTTGGAAGAAGAAGAATACAGTTCACATTCGGAAGGAAGTGAAATACACACACACAAGGAAGTAGAACAGTGGTTAGAACGCAGTCAACATGAACTGGAACAGCAGCCCGTGCCGCGTATTGGTACCGTTTCGGCCGGGCCGCCGCCGCCGCAGGGCGCCGCCCGCGCCGGCGCCGACGATACAGTTCACATGCTGGCGACTGCACTGAAGGACCTGGCCGCTGTCTCTGCTACTCATGGACCTAACGCCGGCATGCTGAGCCGCTTATGCACACCTCGTGATTTGCCCTCCTTCTCAGGAGACCCGATGGAGTGGCTCCAATTCAAGCAGGCGTACGTAGAGTCAACGGAAGTGTGTAATTTCAATGCTAAAGAAAACCTGTGGAGACTACGAAAATGCCTTCACGGGCCAGCCAAGGACGCAGTGGCAGCTCTACTCATTGGAGCCACCGCACCAGATACTGTGATGTCTTCACTAGAGCTTCAGTTTGGAAATCCTGATATTATTATTTCTAAAATAATACAAAGTGTCAGCAAGCTACCACAAATGTCTCAAGAATATCACAAAGAAATAGTTCCGTTCTCAATAAAAGTCAAGAATTATGTTGCCGCAGTCACTTCGATTGGCCAGAATGAGTACCTAAGGGGGATGAATTTTATTTCATTAATATTGTCCAAATTACCAACTGTACTATTATCAAAATGGGTAGACTACAGTTATCCGCTCATCAAAGAAGACACAAAACCAAGACTTGCTATTTTATCTGATTTTTTGGATGAAGAAGCCATCAAGACGTCTAGGACTGCTGTGAACCTAACTAGTGCCTATAGTGATAGTGCCGCGAAACGTAAACAAAGTGACTTTAATTATTACCGTTCACAAACAATGTTAGTGCAGAATGAACACAGTGAAGAAAAGTGTAAATACTGTCGTGCTTCGAAACATAATTTAACAGACTGTAAAAAGTTCAGGAGATCGCTACGTAAAGACAGATGGCAGTACATTAAACGTCAAGGGTTATGCTACAAATGTTTAGTGTCGCGTCACAATAAAGAAACCTGTCCCGCGCCTGCCTGTGATAAAGACAATTGTGGCCAACCGCATCACCGTATGTTACATTATAACACGAACTTTAATTCCAATCAGCCTACGAGTGTAAACATCACGGAAATAACAGACAGTGAAGTGACTCCGTCGTCGTCGTGTACCGAGACCATAGCGAACGTCAACTCGAACTGCAAAATATTGTTACAAACTGTGCCAATCAATATTCACGGACCTAGCGGTAAAATAAGTGTTATAGCGTTGCTAGATGGCGGCTCGACTGTGTCGTTAATGAGCGCGGGCCTTGCCGCGCGCGCAGGGCTGCGGGGCGCCCCACAAACAATGCGCGTGAGAGGCGCTTGGGACGATACGTCACTGACATGCGAGACACAAGTCGTGGACATCAAGGTGTCAAACAAGGACGGGGAGATGTTTACGTTACGAGCGCGCACCGTAAATGAACTGAACTTACCTGTGCAAAACTCCTCCACAGTCAATCTGGAAAATTATGAACTAACTAGGGTTGACAAAAATGATCTGTTGTGTGACGGACGGAATAAAAAACCTGAAATGTTAATAGGCCAAGATCACTATCATTTACTTATGCCCTTACAAATAATTAAAGGCAAACCAAACGAACCTTACCTCACGAAGACTGCACTCGGCTGGTGCATCCATGGCTGCGTAAGCGTGGAGGGTAATGGCCGCCAGCAACATTCAACCCTGATGGTGGCCGAAGATCTGGAAAATAAAAATTCTGATGCAGAGCTTATACTACGAGAGATACATGAAGAAGTTCGTCGCTCCTTCACTATTGAATCCATGGGGGTCACGTGCAATCCTCGCCAGAACTCTGAAGACCTGCGGGCTCAGGAGCATCTGAATAAAACGGCTGTATTAATTGAAGGAAGATGGCATGTCGGATTACCCTGGAAAGACATAAATTGTAAACTGACAGACTCGTACTACAACGCACTATCTCGGCTAAGGGGTGTCGAAAAGAAAATGAAAAAAGATGAAGGTTACGCTGCAAGGTACACTGGAAGGATAGATCATCTATTCGAAAATGATTACGCAAGAGAAGTCGTCGACCTTAAAACGAACTCACCTAAAATTTGGTTTCTCCCTCATATGGGCGTCGACAACCCTAACAAGAAAAAACTCAGACTTGTGTTTGATTGTGCAGCGAAAAGTAACGGCTTATGTCTGAATGACTATTTATACACAGGGCCTGACCTATTGGTATCTCTATATGGAATAATGTTGCGTTTTCGAGAGAAAAGAATCGCTGTTACTGGTGACATACGTGACATGTTCTTGAGAATCAAAATATTACCAGAAGATCAAGACGCACTTCGATTTTTATGGAGGAACAACCCTACGGACTCCGCTGCTACTCATGAACCCATAAAAACTTATGCGATGACGTCACTGGTCTTTGGAGCGAACTGTTCTCCATTCATCGCTCAATACATCAAAAACAAGAACGCCGAGCGCTACGAGTCATCCATGCCGGTCGCCGCGCAGGCGATTTGTAAACAACACTACATGGATGATTACATTGATTGTTTTGATGACGAAGAAACAGCAATACAGGTGGTCAATCAAATAATTAATATACACAAAGAAGGTGGTTTTGACATAAGAAATTGGACTAGCAACAATGAGAAATTAATAAATAGTTTGCCAAAAGAAACCTTAGGGTTAACTGCAATAAGGTTCAAAATTGATCAGCAAGACGACGGCGAACGAACACTCGGGCTTGTGTGGTATCCAAAAGAAGACATGTTGGGATTTGACGTGTCGTTCAAAAGAATTCCCGAGGCTATAATTAGCGGAGAGAAGAGACCCACTAAAAGAGAAATGTTGCGTGTCGTAATGTCGATTTTTGACGTGTACGGGGTTCTGTCTCCCATTACTATAAGAGGGAAAATAATGATGCAACATGTATGGAGGGACGGAATCAGCTGGGACGACGCAATTTCGAGCGATATACACAAGAAATGGAGTGACTGGCTGGAGCTACTCGCCAATTTACAAAAGTTACGCTTACCACGACACTATAAAGCGTGCGCCCGTGCGAGCGAGACGGAAGATAACGCACCGAGCGCACCGAATAGCGGCGGCCGGGCGGCACGCGGCGGCAACATAAGCGCACCGTGTTACACAGACTTACAACTACACGTTATGTGCGACGCGTCCTCGCAGGCGTTATGCGCCGTTGCATATTGGCGCTGGACTGAAAACGGGCGATGGCAGGTCGCATTTGTTTCAAGTAAATGCCGTGTAACTCCTGTAAAACCTATAAGTATGCCTAGAGCAGAATTGCAGGCCGCGCTAATGGCCGCGAGACTGTCGAATACTGTCACAAAGGAGCACAAACTGCAAGCGGAGAAAATATATTTTTGGTGCGATTCAACAACCGTGCTACATTGGATACACAATGACGCTCGCACTTACAAAGCGTTCGTGGCGCACCGGCTCGGAGAAATTGACGAGTTAACGCAAAGTAATCAATGGAGGTACATACCTACTAAACTTAACGTCGCCGACGTCGCCACCAGAGATACCTGCGAACTGTCAGTGTTTGAAAATGAATGGTTATACGGGCCGTCGTTCTTGTATAACGACGAGAGTACTTGGCCTTCCAATATACAGCTACCGAAGCCCAGCGATGTGGACCTAGAATGTGTGATGACCCTTCACGTCGCTCCTGAAAACTTACCAGCTGTTCCAGACCCTGAAAGGTTCTCTTCGTGGTTAAGGTTACTAAAGGCAACCTGTACAATGCTGTCGTTCATAAACAAATGCAAGAAACTTACCGGCGAAGTGGATCGCGACGTGATGGCTAGGGCTGAAACTTTGCTATTAAAATACTCGCAGGCGCAGACGTTCCCTGATGACCTAAAAAACCTTAAAAATAAAAAAGATATAGATCGTAACAGTAAATTACTTACCTTGTCACCCATGTTGGATGAAGATGGAGTCCTTCGCCTTCAAGGTCGTGTTGACGCTGCAGCCGATGTACTACCTGAAACAAAACGACCAGTAATTCTCGACGGGCGCAACCACGTCGCGAGGTTGATCGTGAGATATTATCATGTGAGGGCCGCGCATGGAAACCAGGAAACGGTGGTAAATGACCTGAAACAGAAGTACTGGATTATTCGCATCAGACCTACTGTGAAAACCGTGGCTAGTAGATGTATGTTCTGCAGAATAAAAAAGGCACAACCGCAACCACCCAGAATGGGTGACCTACCTGCTGCTCGGTTGGCTCACCACCAGCGACCGTTTTCCTTCTGCGGGATAGATCTGTTTGGGCCCATAGAAGTGACAGTTTTGAGAAGAAAAGAAAAGAGATACGGAGTGCTGTTCACATGCCTTACTATAAGAGCCGTGCACATTGAAATCGTGACCAAACTTACCACAGATGCTTTGATAATGGCTCTGCGACGAATGGCTGCGCGCCGAGGCTGGCCGCAGCAAATATACTCCGACAATGGTACAAACCTGAGGGGCGCTGACAGCGAGCTAAAGAAGTCCATCAGCGAGTTGGATCAAGACCTGCTGAAGAAGGAAGCCGTGAACTACGGCACGACCTGGGTGTTCATTCCAGCCGTAAGTCCGCATTGGGGCGGGGCCTGGGAGAGGTTAATACGCACGGTTAAGTCTTCTCTGAGGGTCGTATTACGGGAGCAAGCACCTAAAGACGAGATATTGAGCACTTTTATGGCGGAGGTAGAACACATGGTAAATAGCCGCCCGCTTACACATGTCTCCGTGGAACCAACTAGCAAGGAGTCACTGACTCCTAATCACTTCTTGCTGGGAAGCTCATCAAACCTACCTGTACTGGGCTCATTTGACCACTCAGATATGTTACTGCGAAAGCAATGGCGTACATCTCAGAGGCTTGCTGATCTTTTCTGGCAACGTTGGGTGAGAGAAGTCTTACCAGAGATGCTCCCAAGACAAAAATGGCAGCAAGACTCGCGACCTCTGCAAGTTGGAGATATAGTCCTGGTCGTGGACCCACAATCCCCTCGAAATGTCTGGCCAAGGGGCTTGATAGAGCAAGTAATGCCCGGGAAAGATGGCCGCGTCAGAATGGTTTTGGTGAAAACTAAATCTGGAGCTCTTCGTCGATCCGCGGCACGCGTCGCGCGAATTCCTATCGGAGATGAGTGAGTGCTGAAGCAGCACTGAGGGGGAGAATGTAGGCGACGCAAATAAAGCACTGTGTAATTAATTAGAAAGAAATGTTTTGTTAATTTTAAATAAAGGCGGGAAAGATAAGCGAGAGCAGTATGCGTTCGAGCGCACGGGGGGAGGGGCGCGCGGGGACATTGAAGCTCGCTGGCAGCCGATTGGACGACCGCACGCAGTCGCTAAAAACAATAATACGCGCTGGATGCACGCTGCTCCAACTTACCAAATCCTTTTGTATAACAAGTAAATCTGCATATCATTTCATCCCATCATTTCAAGCCTATTTTCACCCTGTCATCTACAGATATGATAGCTTTCCTGTGAACCAAAGTACGTATGACCGGGACCTTATCTAGTGTCAGCCCTATCAGTGAATCATCAATGAGCGGGGAAACTTGGCGTGTCTACTACGAAAAGGGACTGCGGTGACGCTAACGTTGCTAACACGCGATTTCGGCTGTTCAGTGGCTGGCTATATTTTCTCATCTATAAATTACGCGCCTGGGATTGTACCAGGCATGCTTGTAGATGTGAGTTATTTTATGGGAAAACATGTACCTATTTATACTTTCGTAAATTATGTTTAAAAAAAAATTGGATTATTTTTCATACTTTTTGTTTTGAAATACAAAACAGCAAGATTGTTGTAGTACGAGTAGATACATAAACAGAATCATTATCATCTAGTCAGCCGAAAGACGTTCCACTGGTGAATATGACCCTCCTTCATGGCCCGCCACAGAAAGCTATATACATTATTTATAACTTAAAGTTAGATACGTGTTCATGGAAGTCGCAGTAAAAAAGTTGAATCTGAAGAAAGTGGCTGTGTATATATGGCTATTATAGCCAGGTAGGTATGAAATAGCGTAAAGTCGGTTCGTTTGATTCCCGATCGTTTACATGCAAAAACAGCTTTAATTACATCGAGTCAACAGTTCGCGTAATTACGTCGCTCGCGCATGATTAATTTCTTTCAAACTGTTATTAAAGGTGATCTGATATGAATATCCTATTCTATAAATAAATATTCCTTAATACACTACTATAGCTAGTATAGGTATGTAAGTACGGTAAAAGATTTTTCGAGTATGTTGCGAACTCAAGGAAATTGTGACACGAATAAATGATAATCAGTACGCATCTGTCACGATAGTCATGCTATATTTTTGGTACTGTAATAAAACTTTCTGCGAAGTTTTATTACAGCCTGAAGAGGCGAAGACAAGTCGAAAATTGGTGCCCTTTTGTAGACAAGCTTTTAAATAAATGGAATGAAATCGAATTTCCCAAGTTAATTGTGAATGAATGGGTCGGGGCAAACAAGAGGCGGACAAAAGGTAACCAGGGTGCTTCGGACACTCGGAGTTGTTTGCAATCTGTAGTACCCTTCAGGGCTAACATGGATCGAGCGCGCTGTGTTTGCGAGACAGGCGTGTATTGGGCGCCAGTTGTGTGGCGATCGTATAGAATCATCGACACATACTACAGCTACACAATCAACAATAGAGTAGACTGTTCATTAAGAAATATCCACTGAACGTGAGATTGAGAATAAGACTTAATCAATTTGTAAAGTTAGGATTTTGTTAGAATTCTTAGCAAATGCAAACTAACCGAATCATATCTCACAGGGCCGTATAGTTACAGATTAGTCTGCTTGTTATGAGTACTCCGTTGAAGCACACCCTTAATCTGCGATAAGAGATAAATTCCCTCTTTATAAATGCAAAATATCATATCCAAGGACATGAAGTCTCCCGGCAAAATAAGTCGATTTACATGGTGAACAATAATGTTTCCGCTTCTAATGAGCTGGTGTAACTATTGACTGGGATCTAATTATTTTTTGTGCAAACAGTCTGAACAAACGCACGTGTCTGTGGGGGGTTTTGGGAGGTCAACAGCCTCACCACGTGCTAACCTCTGTTCTGGCTATATTGTTTAGTCTTAAGTGTAGTATTTTTTTAGGTCAGCGTCTCCGGAGGGTAAATATTTATGATATAATCGATTTTAATATGCAATTACGCTCGAATATTATTATAAACGGCAGGTATTCAGAATCCGCGGGTGTTGCAAAAACATCACGATCGGTTGAATTGGTGTTATTACTTCGAAGATTAAAGTGTTCTATATGCATCGGTTTTTATGTTAATTCTATTGAAATTACATGTAAATCGCGTACTTTATTACTATCGAGGAAAATTTTCTATAAAAATAAAGAGTAAGAAAATAGTTGCGAGCAGGTTGCCTGACCTATCCACCAAAACATGTTCTATCTAGCGATGAATTTCAGCTGAAGTTCTAATTGATAGAGTCTTATTTCTTGACGTTACAATACGATCCTAGGCCAAACTTTGTTTCGCCTAGCGATCTAAAATACAAAAATACGAACTGTCTAATTTCTTACTCAATAAGCAAAGCAGAAGATAGCCTGTATTCGAAATTGAGGTCGGTCTACACATTTGGTGACCAAATTTTTGGTCACAGTATCAACATGGTGTCCAATGTAAACATACTAACGCCGTTAGTATGGACGCCGAATGTTAATGTTTAGTGACAATAAACGAGACACATTTTATTGTTTCTGGTTAACAAAATGTGTCGAGCATTGAACAAGCAAATAGTTTGACAATAGTAAAAGTTAAACATATCCTGCCTAATGCCTAGTCAAGTCAAACATGGTGGTCAAATGAAACCTTTGAAAGTAAATACTTATTGAATTATATATAAAAATCAACTGTTGTTCCTTTGTCTCGCTAAAACGCTAAAATGAATTAAGTAGAGTAACTCACAGGGCTCCCGGTATTTTATATTATAAAGTACTAGCTTCTGCTCGCGACTTCGTCCTTTCCCGGGACCCCAACTATCTCCATGCCAAATTTCATCTCAATCGGTCCAGCAGTTGAAGCGTGAAGAGGTGCAGACAAACAGACAGAGTTATTTTCGCGTTTATAATATTAAGTATGGATTTCTCCCGGTACTTATAGCAAGAAGCACTTACAGGAACGCAGCTAGTGACGGAATGTTGTCAACGATAGGTAGGTACTGCAGTAATTTCGAAATATCCTTAAAGAGAAGATTATTTTTAGTGGAGATTTTTTTTTTGGCATTAGCATTCAAATTAGAGCCCCATTTACAATCAATCAAAGCCACACGAGTCCTAGCGATTACACTTATCAAGTAGTCGAATAATTAAACACGAGTAAATTTAAATTTCCACTGTCCTCAATAAAGTTGTCCAGTGCTAAAGGCTCGAAACAACAAAGAAAGGTATTCCCATTATCCTGGCTCGATAACGCCGACGGCTCGGTGGCAGTGATAACGCACTGTCCGGTTAACGACCGGCGGATAATTTAAACCGCCGACAAACATCCTGGATTGGATATAATACAGATTCATAATGTCAACGTAAAAATGTGGATTAAAAGCGCCCTTCCGGCTTTCTTGTGCGTTGACGTTTGGATTTAGGCGAAACAGGACGAGCTTCGTTTACTTTTAAATTTTATCGCGTCGTTTGAATTTTGAATACCTAACCAACTGAAATAGGCATGAGCCGTACGAGAGAAGGGACCTTGTGAAAAAGGCTGATGATGGAAATGACGATGAAATCGTCTACAAACACCGTAGTTATAATGATAATGACGTTATTATACAGACGGATCGGGTCAGCCCAGCCCTTTATTTACAATAAAACAACAATAAAAAATAAACATAACTAGGGCCTTTCTCTAAGGTCATGCAAGGTTCTCAACTCAACCATGATTGATAGCCATGTCACAAGCCAAGGAAAATTACGTTGGGGAAAGTCTGAAGACACGGCGAACAGAACAGGCACTCCATTAGAGACAACAATAGTTGTTTACTCGAGAACCTCTTCGGTAAATACGCTTCAGATTATGAAGGTTAATCAGATTACCGTGACGGTCGACTTGCGATGATAGTTTTTAGGTTTTTCTCATAGAATCGGACCTATAGCAAAAGTTGCTTGACATTTTAATTTTTAATGCGTTACCTGTCTCAGTTAAGCAAGGGATTTGAATTTTGCAATCAAAATAAAAGCGACGACCTCGTGAAGGTCGCGGGAAACCGGTGGAAGCAAGTAGCACAGGACCGGTCTGAGTGGCGAGCCTTGGGGGAGGCCTATGTCCAGCAGTGGACATCTTTCGGTTGAAATGATGATGATGATGATGATGAATCAAAATAAATGTTCTAACTACAACTGCAATGTTTTGTTAAGCAACTTCAGAGTTCGACACTATTTGTTTCTATGTTTTTGAATCGACAGCATGTTTAAACAAACAACTTCTGAAAACTTGATACAGTCCTTAAAGTATCAGTAGCAAGCAACAAGACAAGACAAATCCCAAGTCTAAAGAAAATCCCCTCGTAGTAAAGAACGCTATCAAATCCCGTTTTATGAAGCTTTGTATTTATTAATGTTATCATTATCACTTACGTCCTCCGCAACTACTTCTATATTGTATTTGCTCGATGATACTGTTTAATCGAAACAGAAATTGTATTGCGGTTACTTTCTGCTTCATTTACTGATTGTATAAATATGGATAGCTGCTTCTGTCTAGACTGGAGTAATGGTAATAACCAACAATTACCTAACCCACGATGTAAAACGTATGAGACATCATTACTCAATAACAATAGACATAAATGCCTCGTCTTGAAATCTCATCCTGTTAAAATAAGCTTTAAATCTTCTAAATAATAAAGACAGAGTTCTCGAAATGGGCTGCTTAACTTTTAGGTGCTTTTAGTAAGTTTCATCCGACTTCAGAGATACATACATATTTATTTCGAGCGTCACATAATATAGAACTACAGCTACATGGACGGACAATATTACTACGTTTAAGCACTTCAATTTCCAAGCTTTCTTCCTAAACTTCGTCTCCAATTCCCTTAAACGGCAATTTGTATCTTTATCGCGTTAGCCGGCACCCACAGCCTATTGAAGTACCTACCGCCGCTATTTCGGAGACCGCGCAGACGTGCCTTTGATGTCATGAGACAGGACGCTTTTCGGAATCCTGCCGAGATTGAAGATGGCCAACAGATGTTGCGCTTCGTGTACCTAATCTACAATTCTAGTAGATTTGAAGCTATATTACAGTCTGAAATTAAACAACGATATTGCTTACCTTGGAAGTTATGAATTACTAGTTGGCCCGGTGAACTTCGTATCACCACGGATTTTCATTTCATTTTGCCAGTTTTTTTTGTTTCTAAACCTTCCCTGAATCACGGGGAATAAAACAAAAAAAGAATCAACCAAATCGGCCCAGCGGTTCTCGAGCCTTAGCCAGACTAACATCCGGCAATTCCTTTTTTTTTAATGTCGATGGTATAGGCAAACGAACGCACAGCCCACCTGATGGTAAGAAGAAGATGACATAGCTACCGTTTAGAGTAGGTAACATGTAATACCTAAGGAGTTCAAAAGCAGGAAATTAAAAAACGATTAGAGGCTTTTAAAGATCCATCTGGATGAAAGTGTGGAATAAAATGCAAAGTATTTCTGTTCACGAAGCAGGTAGCGCCGTAAAGGTCGGACCTGTCTTAATATTGCAAATCGATGTCTGGATTTCGTGCAAAAAATATGAATCTGCACAGCTGCCGAGTGGCAACTGGCAACCCGCTGCAACGGAGAACCACCTTGCCAGTAATATCGAATCGATAAACATTTATCGCGTCGATGAAATTTATATGTGGAGATAAGGAACCATCTTACCGTAATTAAGAGCAGCGGTTGGCAGCAGTCTTCATCGATACTCGAATGACAACTGTTGGATAGAAAAAAAGGTTTCGGAAATTACAAAAACCAAATACTTAAGTAAATTAGCCTTATAAGTAAACTAGCTTCTGCCCGCGACTTCGCCCGCGTGGAATTCGGTTATCGCATTCCCGCGGGAATTGCGTTTTTCCGGGATTAAAAGTAGCCTATGTCCTTTCCCGGGATTCCAACTATCTCCATGCCTAATTTCATCCAGATCGGTCAAGCGGTTGAAGCGTGAAGAGGTAACAGACAGACAGACAGAGTTACTTTCGCATTTATAATATTAGTATGGATTAGACGGTAAACAAGCTCCCGCTTTCAATAAAGGATGATTTATGATTACGCTTCAGTTTAATTTGTATTTGATGTTAAACGCTAACGTGTCGAGATCGTCGTTGAAAAAATTAAGTTCACGGTTTTTTCCTCACTCAGGAACCATCTTTCGACGTTCATTGTTACCTTACCCTCGTCTGTTCTTATCGTAAGAGGAAGCGAGACGTAGTATGTTAACAGAATACGGCGCGTGCACACCTGTTCTGAAGCCGGGGCAGCTGCCTCTTTATTTGGCAATTTGATACCAGTAAATTATAGGCCGTAGCGGCCAAGATTGGTAAAAAATATCGCTCCGGGGTATGCACTCAGAGATACGTGTTTACTGTATTTAAGGTTTTTGGTTTAATTAAGATGAGAACACGAGTGGGTTGTTTATGCTTAAGGCGTTTACAATTGCATAGTAATGTAAAGTATGTAATTCAATACAATACACGTATCTACCTATGCTATGGCAATTTATTCAGAGTCGCCTTAGTTCACATGTTCGTGTCATATCACGTCACGTTGTCAACTAACGACACACGTAGACACACCTCGCACATTAATTCTCGCACAAGATAACTGTTCAGGGTATTAAAACATGTGACAGAGTCGGATCGCACGTCGTGACAGGGCTAGGCGCCGCAGGGCGGGTCGCGGTCGCGGTCGTGTCCGCTGGCCGTTGAGCCATTATGTCGGTGATTTTATCATTCTGCGGCCGATGCACTGTTATCGAGCCCTTTGACGCGACGACCTCGCGCGGCCAGCGGTAGCGGGAGCGTCTTCGTAATACCTAGAGATCTTCTACTATCTAAAGTCCCGCGCATTCACGTTTCAAAACGCTTCAATATTTTTATTATTATTTAAAAAGCAGCACCAACACTCTCAACGCATAGTTGATGGCTGTCTCAGCACGCACACATGTGTTGAGAGAGTTGGTGGTGCTTTTTAAATACATTGAAGCGTTTTGAAATGTGAAGGCGCGGGACTATGTAGAAGATCTCTACATTGAGGTGCCATTCAGACAAGTGAAGCGCGCCAGGGCTGCCAGGCGCTGTCGGTAATTCGGTGTTGCGGAATAGCTCCCATAGAAACGGAACCTTCAGCCACGACAAGTAGCTTTCTGCTGTTCTGTTGTTGTATGCCTTCTGACGCGGCGTAAGAGCGGTTTTGCGCTATGTCCGATCCCAAACCGTGACATTACGGGTGGTAAAACGCTCACCGCTGCCCGCTGGTCGCGCGAAGTTCGGGACAAGCTGTTTATGAGACAACGAGAGAGCCTCGAGGCGTCGCATCGCATGTCTGCCCATGCGAGTTTACAGTTGCGATGACCTTTTCGTTTAATTACTATGCTATTCAGTATTAATTATCTTTTAATTTAGGTATTTCAAAGTTTGCTGTGTGCTTGAAGTTTCATCCATCACATTTTTAGTAGGTAGTACAGTCAGCAGCAGAAGTAGATAAGCTGTCCAGGTGTTCAAAATGACCTACACACGACCTTATTCTTAAGACGTTAAGGGCGTGTGTAGGTCATTTTGAACACCTGGACAGCTTATCTACTTCTGCTGCTGACTGTACTGTGATCGATCTTTGTATTCATTTATTCTCTGCTTTTTTACGTCTTTTACAAGTTTTAGTTTGATGGATTTTGCCCCGTATTTATGTCATCATCATCATCATTTCAGCCGAAAGACGTCCACAGGCTCGCCACTCAGACCGATCCTGTGCTACTTGCTTCCACCGGTTTCCCACGACCCTCACGAGGTCGTCGCTCCATCTTGTTGAAGGTCTACCGATAGCTCGTCTCCCGGTTCCCGGACGCCACTCGAGAACCCGTATTTGTGTATTACCCTTTTATTATAGTATAGAGTGTCATGAAATAGGTAGAGTTCTTCCTAAAACCTGAAGACAAAACGCCGTCCATTGGGTGACGGCGTTTTGTCTTCCCTGGTCTTGGTTTGGTCACCCTGTGCGATCGTTTACTGCGTCATTAAACGTTATGGTAACGTAAAACCAGCTGAGCCGCTGCAATCGTTGACGCGTTCTCGGAACCGAGATTCCGCGTGATGCATCACCTGTGCCACTTTTCATTAAGTAATAACAGCCTAGATCCTATACCGGTTCGGAAGAGTGACGTCATCCGATGTCATATCAACACTTTCGCTCAAGTCGCGGATGAAAAAAGGAACATGACATGGTTTAAATTTTATTCGCTGTGATTTTTTCGTTTCCATTTTAAAATAATTATCGAGGTAATCATCTTTAAAGTCAAATTAGATTAATGTTGGATTGAAATAACGTACTTTTTACGTATTAAGAATGTAGACACGGCAATTAGACGTCTTTAGCTGGAGATTACAGATAGGTGAGACATTCCTCGGAAGTTCAATGGAACGCATTCTTATGAGTCATGTCATTATGAATTTCTGACTAGAACACGACAAAACTCCCATTTATCATGACATCGTAGCGTTGAGTAGGTACCTAGTTAGTTTTTGTTTTGTTTTGTTCCCGTCGAGTTTCGTTTAGTGACTCACGCGCAGTTTTTTCATCGTTTTTGTGAACTGGGATAACAGGATCCTTTGTTGACGGCCAGTGAAGGGATGAATAGGTCGATTATGAACTTTAGTAAGTTTTTATGAGTCAGCGAAATTGAACGCGTTCCGAAATTTCTTGTGCACACTTTAAAGTCTAGGTAGGTATCACATCAGTGAGATGAAATAATTATTTATTTCACATTAATAGTCAAAAAACGAATACAAAAGGCGAACTTAAGGCGCTGACACAAATTGACCTTATTTAAACGAAAACTACCTATTTGATTTTGTAAGGCGATAAAAATATATGTTAATAGGTATTAACTATAAACTTAAAGAAGTTACGTCTTCTAATCGTATTTAAACGGTTCTATAAGTTTATTTTTTAAAACAGATTTCTATAAATAAATACACTATTCCGTCATACTCATACCAAAAATTGTTCATGCAATCTGTTTTTTTTTTAATCTTAATTTTTCTGATTTTCTACGTATGTCGCCCACATGCCACGGTTGTGCTTCTCGCTCCTTCCAATGCAAACACTGAACCAGTTGCCTGCCTCCATTGTTCAAGGTCATTAGTTCTGGTCAGATTCTTAATGCCATGAGGCATTCTCTAACAGTTCAATCTTTGGGTATCCGGGGTATTCTTGGATAGAAGCAGGTGGAGCTCAGTGGTCTCTACCTACCCCAACGGGAAATAGGCGCGAGTTTTTAGAGGCGGATACCTTCATGCTAAGTCATGAAGTCCTAGGCACCTACTGAAATGAGTAAGTTATTACCTATAAGTAAGTAGGTATTTAGGTATAGGTACCTAATTAAAATTGTGGCGCACGGGGTAAACATGATCCTGAAGTTGACTTTCGCATTTCATGTCTGTCTGTCTGTTACCTAATCACGCTTCAACCGCTGGACCGATTTAGATGAAATTTGGCATGGAGATATTTCGAGAAGCGGGAAAGGACTTAGGCTACTTTTTATAACGGAAAAACGCATAATTCACGCGGGAACGCCATAGCCGAATTCCACGCGGGCGAAATCGCGGGCAGAAGCTAGAAGTCAATAATTTTAACATTAGCTATGAGCACGCTGCTATTAACTTAGTAATTTAATGAAAAAAGGACCTACCTAATCTAAATAGTTATTAAGTACTGTGAGCAACATTGCGTTAAATTTGCCAGCCAGTTTGTATTTTGCTGCGTTATCAAATTGTCTGCAATCGGAATCAGTGCACCAGTTACAGCACTCATTTGCTTGTAACAATAACGAGAAATATAGCCCCATGCGAATAAAATATCGTCTTGCATACAACCCTCGCAATTTTATTGTATTTTTCGATGTGGGGCGGGTGCGCTCGGTGCGACCCGCCAGCGCAAGAGAAACGAGCATCCTTGCATCGAATAAATCCTGGCCCTCGTAAATATCACAAAAAATACAAAATCAAGCCACCTTTAATTCATACGTACCCTCATAAATGAAGAAAATCGCGTAAACTGCTATATTGATCTGATCACATGTGTACACAAATAGTCAATAAATCCAATACCTAACTAATAACTAAACACAAGGGCGTAAAACTTCTTAAAAAACAGGACAGGGCCGAAATCACTTAACACAATAAATTAAAATCACTGAAAACCATTTGATCGTCATGAATTTTATTTTATTCCTGACAGATCTCACACAAAACAACACAACAACGCCCGGCCAAAGACTGACAGCACAGATCGAATCGAAATTCAAATCGCAATGACCGAATGAAACGCTAGTGAATGAATGATTTTCGTGTGTGCCAGTGTGTGCAGTTGTATTACGCCTTTTTCGTGCGCTGTAGTTATCATCGCCACATGGAGATGGCGTTTTTAAACGTTTTGGAAAATTGCCATTAACGCCATCTGTTTTATGTAATACTAGGCGCAGATGTCAAAGTGAGTGTTGCCAAGTAAAAACAAGAGCTGAAATGGAATAATCACTACATAGTATAAAATAAAGTTGCTTTCTCTGTCCCTATATCCCTATGTATGCTTAAATCTTTAAAACTACGCAACGGATTTTGATGCGGTTTTTTTTAATAGATAAAGTGTTTCAAGAGGAAGGTTTCCGTATATAATTTGTTATAGTTTAACGCTCAATTCCCGTGGGAACGCTATAACCGAATTCCACGCGGACGAAGTAGGTAGAAGCAGCTAGTAGAAAATAAATAATCAATAGAACAATTCTCATGCAAGTTTTTTACATTTCGATGCAAGTGCGAATTATTTGTAATTTTATTACGAGTCCTTAGTTGTGTTGGCTCGAGCGAAAGCGTGAATTAACACTAGAGAAGAGTGAAAATGACAATTTCTCACGTGTATCAATCAAAAGATATTTTTAATACATTTGCGAAACTTAAAGTTATAAACAAATGAGATAAAGTTCTAAAAAAAAGCTCTAGTGCGTTAAAAAAACTTTACGGACGTTCACTATCTGTCAAAAAACAAAAACGGTGACCTTACTTTACTTATAGTAAGGACGTAGCCCAAAGAATTAAAAAATAAGGGACAGTGGAGTTCAGTGGACACATTATAGCATGACGGTTGGTAAGTATCCAAGAAAATAGCGCGACGGCAAAATTAAAAGGAATACTAAAAGCTTTTAGTATTAAGAGGGTTTATCCCGAAAGTTGGCAACGTCGCATATAGCTGTCAAATATTTCGCTGTTTTTATTAATTTCTCAATATTGCTGAATTAAAAAGG
The DNA here is from genome assembly GCA_963971205.1 of Aethes cnicana. Taxonomy (NCBI): domain Eukaryota; kingdom Metazoa; phylum Arthropoda; class Insecta; order Lepidoptera; family Tortricidae; genus Aethes; species Aethes cnicana. Next base: position 3,820,463 of record OZ020288.1, on the reverse strand, counting down.
AAGATATCATTCTATGGTTGAATGACGCGTGTCAATAAACAAATAAAACAATTTGTTAATATTTCGAGCTGTACACCTAGATTCAATTAAATTCATTATTTATGCCTTGTTTATGCTGATTGCTTGGTAAACAAATTTCTTTACCTGGTAACATTATACATTTTAAGTATGTTGGTCACTATGAATAAACTAACTTCGTGCAACTAGTTTCAAATTAAAATAACCAATCATAGATCAGTACTCAAATACGTCTTCATTCTAATTTGTCGAAATAGTTCGTTGACGGGAAAAGGCAAAGAAAATGTTTCAGATCTTAGCTAACTTCAGTTAAGTTGTGTTGTCTTGTCATTTTCGACATTATAGAATACGTCAAAAATGGAGGAGGACCGTCTTTTCGACGAAAGGGTTTCAATTCGAGAATCAGCTCGACCTTTAAAAAAATATGGAAGCACCTGCAACCATATGAAAAGGCACGAAGAATACATCAAACATGTTATGACCAAGGGTGATACGTTGCAAGGGATAGCTCTGAAATACGGTGTAACAGTAAGTGCGGGATGATCTTAATAAAAGTGCTTATTATCTCGTTTATATTTGAGTTCATGAATGGATAAATTAGTGTCGTTGTGCTGGGTTGGTTTCAGACGGAGAAGATAAGGCGAGCGAATCGTTTGTTTGCCTCGGACAGTTTGTTTTTGAGGGAATATCTGTTGATTCCCGTGACCAAAGATTCGCCTTTCTACGAGAGTGGTGAGCGGGTGGCGGAGCGGGCGGCGCCGAGCCACCGCGCGTCGATCGCGGGCATGCCGTCACGGGACTTCTCTCCGGGCAGCCCCGACGAGAAGCAGAGCTTCGACGATTTCCTCAACAGGGTGGACTCTTCCCTCGCTGACATCAAGAAACACGTAGAAAAGACGAAGGAAAATAGTGAGTGAGTACCAAAACAAATTGTAATCTCCTATTTATGCTTCAGGGCATTTTTATTTGATCATCAGCATTATGACAGCCAAAAGACACCCATAACTTCAACTTCATTCCTGAGGTTCGCTCTATTTTCATTAAGTATTTAGTGTTTCCAGTTTAAACACTCAGGTCACACAAAGGTGCTGGAAAATGAAATTATTGTTTACTTTATGTAATATTTAAATTGGCCATTGACTTTTTTAGTTTGTAACTGGATATTGGCCACTGAGAAAATCCAAGATGCAATATCTCATTTGAAGCATAGAAAAATATTGAATTGTAATGTGCGTAGCGGTACCCAAAACACTATTTATTAGAGTAAATAATTTAGAAGACAAGTAGGTACTGATACTGCAGTGCGCCTACTGATAACAGGGCATATTTGACTTTTGACTGCTGTTTACATAAAACAAGATAATTTTATCAAACATGCTGGTATTATAATGTAAAAAAATTATACATGTATTACAAATGCCGTGGTTATATTTATTTAGTATTACATGTTCTTTTTCTGATTTTAAAAATAAGTATTTTTATCACAAAGAAACATTTCGTTAAATAATATAATTTGTTGCATGGTTACACACACAATTTCTAGTTTATAATATTTATGGAATTGGAATATTCTTCTACCGTCACTCCAGACGATACCTACTGAAATTTGTGACCCTGCCCATATAGAGCAGACATTGTAGGACATTGGATAGCACATTAGCATTTATTTAATTGTGCTGTAAAGCATGTGCCACCGTTAGTTGTCAATGTAGGAAAGAACCCGTTCGACGTTTTAGACATGTCTCTTCAGTCTCATGCAGAGCGGCTCTTAGCTCGCTTCTCTATGTGAAATTCAAATGAAATTGTAGGTGTTTTTTCGTTGAAGCTCTGCTGGATAGAAAAGGTATGCAAAGCCCCCAACCCGCACTGCATGAGGTGGGAGGTAGATAAGCCAGGCACAGTCTACCTCCAGACGCTCTCATGTTCAGAACAGTAGCTCAGCTGCGAGACGTAAATCTGCTGTGACAAGTGAGACCATTTCATATAGAGTTAACTAATGTGCAGTATCGAGCACTGAGTTTTTCGGTAAAGCAAAAAGATTGCAAGGGAACATGCAGCTATTTGCAAAGTAATTCAAGGGTGTCTGTGAAGTCCCAATCCCGCGTGGGGACTATAGCCCAAACCCTGTCGTGATGGGAGGATGTCTGGGCCCAGCAGTGGGAGATAAACAGGCTTTTGTGATTCCTTGGTTGGTAAGCGGGAAAGGAATGATTTATCGACGGCGTGAGCGTTAGCGTGCTACCAATGTAGGTTTTTGCTCGCCTTGTGACCTGTTCAAGGCCGCACCGGTGCACCGTGCCTATTACGGGCCGGCACTTTCTACGGCCGAGTCACCTGATATTAAGCGGACACGCTAGTGGTCATTTTTCCACATAAACGTTCTCGGCATATTCATCCCTGAATTTTGATCGTAGATCAATGATTTTTAGAAATAAAACTAATTACGTCAGTATCTGTGTCGGTACGTTTTGCTTTTAGTGATATTTTTGTCGAATAGAACTAGGTGACTCCAAACAGTGCTGGAAACGGCCCGATTGAATAGCCCGCAAAGAAATGCCTGGTAACTATACAAATACCACAATAATAAACAAAAATCAAAACGGTCCGACACAGATAATTTCCTTCACATCCAGTTCCCAAAATTTCATTACGATTGGTTTAATTTTGGAGGCGGAAAACCTCGATTTCTGAGTTTTTTACGTCGGATGTTTCGACGGAGCTGCAGTTGTCCTTATCGCACCTTTTGTCGCTCCGCCCGCGCCTGCGAGACAGCATCATTGATTTAAATTTCTCAAATCTGAAAAGGGGCTCAGCTCACGTATCCTCTTAAGTGCTTGGTTAACTCCTGACCGAGGGCTTAAAATGATTCGCGAATAACCAAGGTTATTTTTAAAACTGAAGATGACGAGTCGGCAGTATCCGCGCAGCGTACACACTCTGTATTCCTATATATGTTTCACGATAAAAATCTTCGACCGTTTTTATTACGACAGGGCAGTAAAAAAAAAAAACGTGATTTGTTCTTTCATCACCATTGTTGCTGTGTATTAAATTCTATTTTATTCAATACAGAAAACCTGTCTATATATATGTATTTGACGTATTAAACTTTTGTAGGGCGTTTCGAGGTAGCACATGACTTTAGTTAACATACCTATGTATAGGTTTACACAACTCAGAAGGCGTGTTCATTATATAAGCAATAATAGACTGCGTGAGCGGCGTAAGTGCTTCGCCGTGCGTCTTCTTAGTTGTGTCGTACTATACAACCCTTATCTTACGGTAGTAGTGATAAATATAGTACCTACCTAGGTAATCAAATTAAATTCTATTTACATTTTGAAGTGCCCAAGTTGCCTAACTAAAGGTCCGGCCATCCAGCCACTGCGCCAAAACTAGTTCTGACTTTCTTGGCTCTTAATCAAACACCTAAAAGGCGTCGTTTCGTCTAATTTATCAGTTTTTTAATTTACTAGCTTCTGCCCGCGACTTCCTCCGCGTGGAATTCCGTTATCGCGCTCCCGCGGGAACTATGCGTTCTTCCGGGATAAAAAGTAGTCCCGGGACTCCCAACTATCTCCATACCAAATTTTATGAAGGGGTAACAGACAGACAGACAATCACTTTCGCATTTATAATTTTAGTATGGATGACTTTATTTTTTACACTTCAAGTAAATTAATCAGTTTCTGTAGTTGCACTTTTATGTCAAAATACAAGTACATGTTAAGTAGTCAGTATAGCCCGACACAACTTAGAAGGCGCGCGGATTAGGCAAAAATAGTCTCAACGGCCCAAGTGCTTCGCCGCGCGCCTTCTACTTGTGTCTTGCTGTACTTGGTTAGGTTAGGTACTCCTATTTTTAGATGGCCCTGCCGCGGCCGTCAATTACTACCTACCTATTATTTACCTATTATTGAAAGTACCTTTGTACTTTCAATAATAGGTAAAGTAGAGCTATCGTATAGACTTTGATAAAAACGCAATAACGCCATCCCGAACTGTGTACGCTATCACAAAATCTGTTTGCGATTGGCAGTAGTCAAAGTTTGTTGAACCGACGCACGTGGGTTGGTTCTCTTGCCCGGTTTCGTCCACTCAGTGTAACATAAAGCAAACAATGTAACTATAGGTAGGTATAGTAATACTCATAACATGTGAATATTGAGAGTCTGGATGTTCACCTGATATGGAACCAGATTTGCATCGCAGAATTAGTTCGAGTTCGTAATTTTGCTCTAGACACAAATTAACATAATTTTGGAGTCATAATGCTGTTATCTGTTATGTCTGATGAGAAGATCCATTCACACTTGTAGATCGTCTAGATTAGGTACTCTAGATAAAATGCAAATCCTTTGTTCCCGTCTGCCTCGTTGCCCCATTGTGCGAGTGAGACGGACAATGTCTGACCCGATTGTGTTATGCTCCAATCGCGAGCGTGTTGCGGCGCACGTTCATTTCATTAGTATCATTAATCAGAACGGTATCGGCAACGCCACATTACACAAATGAGATCTTTTATCAATTCACCTGATAAGGCTTCGTTTTGTATCCAAGACCCAAGACTAATCTATGGCCGCTTTTTGGCACCGCTCCCAACGCGCGGGGCGATGGGCGGCGCGTCAAGCGACTAAGGCCCGGTTCCTATATCCACGAAACGCCTCGTTTTGCCTACGGACGGTTGATTTTTGACATTTGTTCAATAGAGAATCTGACAAATTTTAACCGTCCGTAGGCAAAACGAGGCGTTACGTGGATATAGGAACCGGCCCTATATCAAATAAGTGTCGATATATGATAGTGTCACCCAGAGGGCAATGGAGAGGGATTGCTCGGGGTTTCTCTGCGTGATAGAATCAGAAATGAGGATATCCGCAGTAGAACTATTGTCACCGACATAGCCCGAAGAATTGCGAACCTTAAGTGGCAGTGGGCGGGGCACATTGCTCGCAGGACTGATGGCCGATGGGGCCGAAAGTTCTCGAGTGGCGTCCGCGAACCGGTAGACGAGCTGTCAGAAGGCCTCCAACAAGTTGGAGTGACGACTTTGTAAAGGTCGCGGGAACGCGGTGGATGCGAGTGGCACAGGATCGGTCTGAGCGCATTGGGGGAGGCCTACGAGTATGTCCAGCAGTGGATGTTTTTCGGCTGAAATGATGATGATATGATGTGTTCATGGAGTAGCGCTGTCACACGCGATTTCTCTCCATATTAATAATTGACGTAGCTTGACGCGCCGCCCAATTCCCAGCGCCTCGCGATGCTGATTCCTCATTTCCTGAGCGCGGCCTAACAAGTATGATTTTTGCGGATTTTAGCGATCATTTTACACATTACAGGTGTTGCTTCTATGTATAGATAGGTACATAAATATTCAAAACAACCTGGTAAAAATTCGCTTAGCATTTGCAATATAGAACAAATGAGTACATTAGATTAGACGAGTAGATTGTCACGGTGAAAGTTAACAAATATAAGTAAGTAATGTATTTGTTTCTTTTTACTTTTGCTATACGTTAGACTCTTAGACTACATTAAGGTACAGATGAAGTAACTGTCTTTTTACAAACTTAAATAATTCTACATACATTTGACAGAACCGCTTTGGTCATGCGTTTGGATTCTCACTTTTCATTTTGTGGAAATTAATAAAGCGCCGGTGTACAATATTTGACTATACAAATGCGTAAGCACACATGATAACGATAATGATTCAGTTATCATAGTAACCGCAGGTCCAATAATACTACCCGTTGTCAACGAGTTTTACGATAGTACTATATAAGACCACATTAGGGCGTCTAGGGAGTCAGACGAAGGTATTTTAATTTGGCAATTAAATCAACTAATTAGATTAGACGGCTGGTCTCCTAATTAACTTTGACAAATATGCTGACGAATGAATGAATTGTCAAAACATTACCCAAATTAACTTTCACACTAGATGCGCTTTCGTTGTCAAGAAACCGCAAGCGATTACATTTTTTATTGGCGTTGCGAAGTCAGAATCAAATAGATTCTTTAGGCAATCCGTCTCTGGAATTTACCTCTTAATGGCTCAATCCGAGCTTTCATATAAGTTTCTGATTGGCTTCATGGTTGACTGGTAGAATATGCCTTTATGCATTAAGTGCGCCAATTGAATAAAAAAAAACTAATTTTGAGGAGTTTCCCGATTTTCTCATGGATTCCACCATCAGAATCAAAGTTTGAAAGAAATGGATCAACCGTGGACGAAAACCTTTTATTAGATTAAGTAGAAAATTTTCGAAATCGGTCCATAAATGTCGGAGGTCTGAGGTAACAAACACAGAATAAAGGGCCGAATTAAGAACCTCCTCCTTTTGGATTGAAGACGGTTAAAACCGAAATACTTCAATGTAAGTATTTAAATTAAATTTCCCACGAAAGAGCAGACACAGTTTAAAAATATGAATTATGTTCACGTTCCGCGATTAAACAGGATGTTTTCTGAATCTGATTGATTGATTAGTAAACACTTTAATCACTCATTTCGCACGTTAATGCTCAACCTTGTCTTGAAGCTCTTTGATATATTTCTGGAGTTTTTTGGAGTTAGGGTTTTATTCAGTGGAATAAATAAAAAAAATCACATCCTCGAGAAATCAGCGTCTGATCGTGCTCACTCAATATAAAACTTACTTTTCCGAATTTAATATTCCTTTTATTTGGCATTTGCTTTCCCTCGCCAAGCTTGCTTTCCTAGAAATGTTTTCGCGATCGTGTTACTATTTTGGTTCAGCTTTTCCAATAGATTTTCTTAGAAAGTTATATTTAATTGCTTAGCTCCCGCCGATACCTTTTAACTACAGCGGATGATTTCCAAATAATTGATAACATTTTGTCTTCGGTTGGCAATTTCTATATTTGTCCTACCTTAATCTTGAGACCTGTATAAGGCTTGAGAAAACAGTTCTTTAGATCATTCTTAAGACACGCGATTAAGACGGATTCAAAGCAACTAGTTTTATTTGCTTTCATAAATTATATAAAGTTAGCGATTTGATTAATGACCAGTTATGTAATCATTGAGATTTATATTTACCGACTTCAAAAAACAAAGAGGCTCTCAATTCGTCTGTGCCTATCTGGGGGCATGGTAGTATATTATGTATTTATAATACTTGTTTCTTTATTTATATAAGCAATCTCAGAAACGGCTATAACAATTTGGGGGCGGCCAATCGACCTAGCTACATTTCAAATCCGGGAAAACTTAGTTTTAGCTATTTTAACTCGAGCGAAGCTCAGTCGCCTAGGATACTATTTTCTAATACCCTAACCATTCATGTATAGATGATGAGTCCCAGGACTTCTAAAACTGAATGAATTGTACTGTACAGGATAATGGGAGGGGGTTCGATTCCGGCTCGCACCTCTAAGTTTACTTATGTGCGAAATAAAATTTGAATTAACCACTGAGCTTTTCGGTGAAGGAAAACATCGTGAGGAAACCAGCACGCATCTGCAAAGTAATTCAAAGATGTGTGTGAAGTCCCCAATCCGCACTGGGCCCGCGAGGGGACTATAGCCCAAACCCTCTCGTGATGAGAGGAGGCCTGTGCCCAGCAGTGGGACGCAAATAGGCTGTAGTAGTAGTAGTACAGGATAATAAACAATTTTCAGTTCTTCGCGTAAATATCTAACGAATAAACACACGTTTCCGTTATACATGTTACGTTCAATAAAGCGGTGGAAGTGTTAAGCGAACGGAATCACGAGTTGTTGACGTCACGCCGTCATAACGAAGTAGGTATCCGCGGGCAAATTTGCCATTGACACATATAATAATATTTTAATTGCCACCTTACGTAACAAATCGTTAATAATGGAAAAGGTGTTTTTTTTTTCAAATATCCGTGATATTCTTACTTACACAAGTGTAAAAAATTATGCAGTTTTATAAGTTTAGATCTAACTAATTGACTACGGCGCAAGATCGCGTATTTTCTCAGCGAAAGTGCGTCGTGAGTAGTCAGTTTGCAGTTCTTACATGGGTTTATTCCGCATGCCGCTAAAAATACTCTAACCAACTCAGCCACTTAAACAAATTGCTCATTTGTTAGACGCTTTTCGTGAATTAAACATTTTCAGAAGGGTGCTAAGTAGTTTCCTCGTGAATGACACGATATATTTCAGAATGAAATTCAGAAGCGTTCTTGCGTTTTTATTGTGTACCTACTATAAATTCCATACTCCAATGGATGTATCAGATGAAACCGTATGAATTACCCATCGCGCTTACTATTCGTACCCCGTCAGTGACCGAATTTGATGTTGGTTACTTTTTTTAAACCACTTTTGCAAGAATCATGATCGTGACTTGATGTTTTTTTTCACACGGTCATTTGAGAGCGTATTGAATCCAATGGTAGGTATAATTGGGCTGATGTATAAAGATAAAGAAAGTATACTTAGGTATATATAAGATTTTGAGATTTCCGAGACTGAAAACAGAAAACAAGATAAATATATGATTAATGCAGCTCATTACATTCTTACCAAAAGTTCGGCATACGAAATTTATGAGCAAATTTCTATCATACAGTTTGGCCATGACTTGAACGGTGTGTGTATTAGATACCTACTACTGCGTATTGTGCCAATTAACCGTTGTGCATCCAGATTCACGAACGCGCAATGTATTACGAATAATTCAATACGTTCGTTCGTTAGTTTTTTCAAGACTCGCCACCGCCTCTGGCTGCATGAATACGTGTCCAACTCGTTAAATACGTATCTTTTATCGGCGACAGTCGAGTCTGTAACTACTCTGGAGTTTAACAATACAAGAAAATTGAATGTTCTATTATCTTCCAAAGACTGGCATTTGGAGCTTGGACCTGAATTAATTTACGTACAGCTCCCTGTAGCCGGTCTACTCCAAGCTATATCTATGACCCGCCTGTGCCTGGACAGAGATTCTTCCCTCCGTTCTAGATACCTACGTCACTACACAGACTGTTTGGGCCGTTTGTCCACCGCCACCGTCACCGGGACGTCACCGACTACGACTTGACGGCGCCGATTTAGCGATACATACATTTACTATGGCCGTGTGTCCACCACACGCCAGTTTTGAAGTGCCCCTGTGCCTACACCTACGGCTTCCAAAACAGACGTCTCAATAGCTGGGCCCGTTTACTAAGACTGCTGTAGCTGAGGGTATAGGTGGCGATAAACTGCAGTCACACAGCAACGCCTACAAGATTTTGTGTCTGCGAAGGAGTCTAAGATTTATTTTGTAACAATGATAATTCCGTACTTACAGCCGTGACAGCAATACAGGCCTCTGTTGGCAAGCGCCCAAGGGCCGTGAAGGGTGTGTATCTGTAGTGTGTAAAGTGTAGGTCTGAATTCCCTTCACCGGCCTGCTCGTTCCGCCGGGCCGCCAAGAGTTTTCGCACGCAAACAACCGCGCTCCCAAAGGATTACACAAAATGTCAAGTAACTAATCACAATTCAAGCTTTCTACACTCAAAACGCTCGTACGCGTTGTAGATTACAATTTATATCTCAAATATCTCAATAAACCACGCAGCGTCTCAAAAAGTTATTCTTTCAAGTTTTTACAAAGACAATGTGACGTCTGTCAAAATAGTACCTCAAAAAGCCACAGCTTCGCTAGTATCTATCAAGGGCTGCGTTCCGAATCGCGCTCAGTATTCGGTTCCGAACAATCCCCCGCTCCAGTCAGATCCATTCTGACTGCTAATAAATGGGGAGGCGGGCTAGGCTCGCCACCGCTCGTTTCAAAACCGAATCTCCGACCATGACCTCAGCAACTCTGGGAATCCCGTCAGGCCCATAGAACAACTCTACAATGCGTCCACGACGCCAATACAAGGGCAACAAATTTGATTCCTTAACCAGAACAAGATCTCCAACTTTGGGAGGATCAGTTTTGTCGGTCCACTTAACGCGCTGCTGCAGAATATGCAAATATTCCAGCGACCAACGATGCCAGAAACTCTGAGTCATCTGCTGGAGCAATTCAAAACGGCTCAAACGTGATGATTTTACTTCCCTGATGGGATATTCAGGCAGGGCGTTAAGGGGCCGACCAATCAAAAAGTGACCAGGAGTCAATGCTTCCAGGTCATTTGGGTCTGACGAGATTGGGCAGAGAGGTCGCGAGTTGAGGACGGCCTCAATTTTGCAAAATACCGTTGCAAGTTCCTCGAACGTTAATATCGTTTCGCCAATAACTCGTCGGAGATGCGTCTTTGTAACCTTTACAACGGCCTCAAAAATTCCACCCCAATGGGGGCAAACTGGGGGGTCAAATTGCCACCTAATGCCCATTCGGGACATTGCAATCCTCAAAATATCCTTATGACTATTCAAATAGTTACAAACTTCGTTCAAATAACGATCAGTGCCCTTATAATTAGTGCCGTTATCAGAGCGGATCAAGGACGGTAGTCCCCGGCGAGATACAAATCTACCTAGCGTCGCAAGAAATGCTTCCGTGCTGAGGGCACTTACCAGTTCCAAGTGAACTGCTTTGGTGGCCAGGCAGACAAACACACACAAATATGCCTTGACAGACCGAGCGTTGCGAAGCTGAGAGGTCTTCACCAAAAAGGGGCCAGCAAAATCGGTACCCACGCACGCAAATGGCCGACTCTCCGAGACTCTGTCGGACGGCAAATCACCCATCATCGGCTGTGTGGGTGCGGCCTTCAACCGATAGCACGGCATGCACTTAAAAATGACGCCACGAATAGTGCGTCTGGCCGACAAGATCCAAAATTCACGCTGCAAAATGGCTAGAAGGGTATGGCAGCCTGCGTGAGCGTTAGCAATGTGTCGATCTGACACCAACAAATTCACAAAGGCTCCTCCTTTAGGGAGCAACAAGGGGTGGCGAGCCCCATACGGCAAATTCGAGTTTCGAAGTCGTCCACCGACTCGAAGCAGACCCGACTCGTCCAGGAATGGATTCAAACGAGCAAGGGGACCCTTCACAGGCGTTCCTCTTTTCAGGGATTCAATAGTCGGTTCAAAGTGCTCTGTTTGCACTACACGAACCCAAAACATCAAGGCCTCTTGGCGTTCCAAGGGCGACAAAACTGACGTCAAGTCCTTATTCAGTGGGTTCCGTCCGTTGCGTATGAAACGCCGGATCCAACCGGTAACCCCAATCAATTTTGACAGAGAGCTATATCTGTCCAACAACAGATTCAAATTGTACGCAGGTTGCGTCTCCACAACGCCAACACGCAAGCCTGGTAATTCCTCTGGAGAGGAGAACCGATTCTGGGGCCAGGACGCCTCAGGGTGCGTCAACCAATCTGGTCCCCACCAAAGAGAATGGTTCACAAGCGCAGGAGCCTCGCAGCCTCGCGAAGCGCAGTCCGCGGGATTCAATTCTCCTGGCACATGTCTCCAGATCAGCGGGGTCTCAGAGCTCTGGATCTGTGAGACTCGGTTCGCAACAAAGACCTCCAAGTTATGTAGCGAGGTGCGAAGCCAACAAAGAACGATCTCACTATCAGTCCACGCAAATACTTCCGAGATCTCAACGGTACAACCCAAAGTACCACAAACATGATTGAGAAGCCTAGTAAGGAGGGCTGCTCCCGACAGTTCCAACTTAGGAATCGTCAACCTAGTCCGAATAGGGGCCACCTTACTTTTGGCCATCACCAAATGAACTCCCACGTGACCGGATGAACTAACAGTCCGCAAAAATACCACGGCCGCATATCCTCGTTCGGATGCGTCACAGAAACCGTGGAGACTGACTCGACACTTGCCAGCCGGCAAAAATAATCTAGGCAAGAGAATCCGGTTCACGTCCGGAAGTGAGGACACAAACGAACACCATTCTCTCAACAACTCTCCCTGGAGAGGTTCGTCCCAAGGCACTTCCGCAATCCAAAGCTTCTGCAAAAAGCACTTAGCCAGAAAGATGACTGGTGTGATCCATCCATTGGGATCGAAGGTCCGAGCAGTAGTCGACAAGACCGAGCGTTTCGTCCAGTTCTTCGGGAAGTCCAACTCCACCTGATAAGTGAAGACATCCTGGACGGGCTGGTACTGTATACCAAGGACCGCAATCAAGTTAGGGTTGTCAGCATCTTCAAACAGGAGAGGGTCCTGTTGATGTTCCACTGGAAGATCACACAATAAGTCGGGGCAATTTGACAACCACTTACGCAATTCGTAACCTCCCGACTTTAGGATTGCAATCAACTCGTCCCGCAAAATCAAAGCCTCCGCGACGGTAGAGGCCCCAGTGCAGACGTCATCGACGTACACCGAATCTCCCAAGATGGCCGCCGCCCGGGGATAGTTCAATCGCTCACGATGAGCCAATTCCAACAACGTTCGAATAGCAATGTAGGGACTAGACTTAAGTCCGTACGTGGTAGTGTTCAACTCGTACACTTGCATCGGATCACAAGGTCGCTCACGCCACAAGATCAATTGGTACCGCCGGTCATCTCGGTGCACCACCGATTGTCTGAACATCATTCGGATGTCAGCCACAAAGACAATTTGATGACGGCGGAAGTTGGTGAGAATATCCGAGATGTCCCTATGCAGTTTGGGACCGGAATGCAAACACTGGTTCAAAGAAACCCCATTCGAAGTAGGGGCCGAGCCGTCAAAAACTACTCTTATCTTCCCACCGGGAGTCTTCAAAACCGCGTGGTGAGGCAAGAAGTAGTGCTCGAGCGAGCGCCAATCAATGTCGGAAGGGGACATATGTCCCAAATCCTCATACTCGCGCATAAAGTCAATGTACTTAGTACGAAAGTCCGGATCCCTCTTCATTCGGCGTTCCATAGACAACAACCTTTTTTCTGCCAAGGCATGAGACTGACCGAGAGGGGGGCGTGCAGCCCTGAAAGGCAACCGAGTGACAAAACGACCATCAGCGCGGCGACCAGTATTATTCTGGTACGACAATTCACACTCTTCTTCCGCTGGGTCGACTCTGGGAGCCTTGGGGGGCTCTTCGACCTCCCAGAAACGCTGGACTGCGTCAGAGAGTGAGAGCCCTATTGCAACAGTTTGGTCTTCAACCCGTGGGACAGTACCCCTCAACACGGGACCACAAAAACTATATCCAAAAATAGTGCGTAACGCAATTAACCCGTACGGTTGCAAAACCCGCTTTTCCCCGGACAAAATCAAACCCAACACGTCTACTCCCAGGAGTAGGTCTACGGGTCCAGGTACAAACCACTGAGGGTCAGCGGGAGTCAAATCCGACGTCAAATTTACCACAGCAGGGGAGATAGTCACCTGCGGGTTTCTGCCCAAAATATCATTCAGAATGACCGCCTTGGCCACAATGGACGGCCCACAATTTACAGGCGAAAAACAAACCTTGACTTCACCCTTTGGTCCTTCCACCTGAAGGCCACCAATGCCGTGGATCACTACAGGGTGAGGTCTACATGGGAGGCCCAATCTCTCCACCAAATAAGAGGACGCAAGACAACCCTGGGCACCCGAATCCAAAAGGGCACGTACAAACAGGGAGTCGCCCTTCGGGCCCCAGACCCTGACACAAACAGTCGGCAGAAGAACTGTCTCAGGTTGGGCGGTGGTGGTGGGAGAGAGGGCGGCAACTACCTATTGGGGGGCATCGCGTGATGGCGATGTCCGATACGAGTGGAGGTAGTGCTCCACTGGTACCTCATGGCGTCTGCTCGGCAATCCTCGGCTCGGCGCGTAGTAGGCGCTACTGCGACCGAACTGGGGCGGGCGGCGTTCCAAACGCGGTCTCTCGCACAGCGGTGGGGAGAACCGCGGAGGCGTGGTGCGGCGCTGAACCGCTGCAAACCTCTCCTGCTGTTGAGGAGAGGGGGGAGGGGTTCCCCCGCCCGTGGGCGGCAAGCCCCGACGAGACTCCCTTTGGGGATGGTGGGGATGTGGGCCCCCGCCCGTGGGGGAATTCCACCCCGCATCATCAACCCGAACACCACCATTCCTATTGGCACACAAAACCGGGTGGTGCTTCCCCTGGCAGTTCGGGCACGGCTCTGGCCGTGAACAGTCCCGCTGCAGATGCTGCCCCAAGCAGGAGTAGCACCACCGGCGATCATTCGCAATGCCTCGTCGATCTTTCACCTTCCTATTGAGGAATTGAGGACACGCAGAAACAAAATGGCCGTCAGCATTACAATATACGCAACGAGGGCCCTGGGCCGTTGCGTATCTGAGGGTTGGGCGGCGTGGCTCACCCACTCCTCGAGGGGGGGGGCGAGCGACAACACGACGCTGTTCTGGAGGAGGCCGCGCTGGGGCCGGGGACGGGCCTTCAACGCCAGCGTTGTCCAACAAGCGGCACTCCTCTTCCAAAAACGCCAACAAATCTGCAAATGGCGGCAACTGCGTGGCACTGTCACCACCATGTTTTTGCTCAAAACGGACTTTCAAGTCCGTAGGCAAACGCGACAAAACAATGTGCAACAACATAAAGGACCATTCATCGATAGGCAGACCGAGCCGCCGCAAAGCATTCAATGCCACCACCATGGGGTTGACCAAGTCCACTCTCAAAGTGGCAACCCTATGGACGTAGGGCAACGACAACAGCTGTGCAACATGGGTATCTGCCAACCGCCTAATGTTGGCATACCGCTTCACCAATAGTTCCTTGGCAGTGGGGTAGTTTTGGTCGGTGACCGCCAAATGTGAAACAAGACCGAGGGCCTCTCCCTTTAATGTGGAGAACAAGTAGGCCAACTTCTGACTCGGTGCCAAGTCCGTCCTAGCATCTACCAGACTGGTGAATAAGTCATGGTAGGCGGTCCAACCTTTCAAATCCCCATCAAAATGTGGCAAGTCAAGAGTGGGTAAACGCCCCAAAAGAGCCATGGGTGGAGGTGTTCTGGTTTCCTCAGTCAATGCACCCCGCTCTACCCTGCTGGCGGCTTGGGCAATACTGTCCGTCAAATCATAAAACTGTGTGATGTCGGCCTCCACACAGTCATCCAGCTTTGGATCCTCGGTGTCCAAAAGCTCCGTATAGCAACTTTGTACAATTTTGCTCCGCTCCGTCAACTCTGCCGATCTTCGGAGCAAAGCATCAAAACGATCTGGTCGATCTATCAACGCAGCAGCTGAAGCCGCCCATCTCAACTCCGCTTTGATTCGGGCAACTAATTTTGACATACTTGTCCAAAACAACAAACAAAGCAAAAGGTATATAATTAAATTTAAATTCTATTGTTCAACAATCTAAACCACAAAAAAAAGAATTAAATTTAAATTATTTTGTCAGCAACGGAACCCTGCAAAGTTGCCTGCAGATCCCTAAATCAATTGCTATTACAGTGAGAACCTACAACAATTAACAATATTACTTCAAAACTATAATTGATTTAAACTATAATTCAAATTATATTAATCAGTACAGAACCCTATTTTAATATAAAATTAACTAGGAATCCCCAAATTCAACAACTAAAATATATTTACAATACAAAGGTGTCTATTAATAGCAAAGGCCAAACCAATTCAATCAACTAGAGCAACTACTTCCATATGCACGAAACTACCCTGTTTTTTCATATGTATCAACTACCTACCAAATTTGACTTTTATCAATTTACATTAAAATTCACAAAAACAGGTGAGATTATATCTCCTCAACAATCTTTAGTGCAAACTAGTTACTTAACATAGAAATATCAATCAATTTTCAACAATGATTTACCAATTTTCTATCTTTGCCCGTAGCAACCCGAACATCAAAAAATAGATTTATCCAACAAAAGGTAAATTTAATGAACTGATTCCAACTGTGTGGGTTTATACCCATCAAACACAGTGGACTTGACTCTAAACAAGACTTCTAGACACCGTCGTGTAACAGGCAAAACCAAAAATTACTAATTAAATGCCCTGTTCTACGACTCGTGTGGATCTCAAAAAACCACGCTCTGCTACCAAAATTATGTGCCTACACCTACGGCTTCCAAAACAGACGTCTCAATAGCTGGGCCCGTTTACTAAGACTGCTGTAGCTGAGGGTATAGGTGGCGATAAACTGCAGTCACACAGCAACGCCTACAAGATTTTGTGTCTGCGAAGGAGTCTAAGATTTATTTTGTAACAATGATAATTCCGTACTTACAGCCGTGACAGCAATACAGGCCTCTGTTGGCAAGCGCCCAAGGGCCGTGAAGGGTGTGTATCTGTAGTGTGTAAAGTGTAGGTCTGAATTCCCTTCACCGGCCTGCTCGTTCCGCCGGGCCGCCAAGAGTTTTCGCACGCAAACAACCGCGCTCCCAAAGGATTACACAAAATGTCAAGTAACTAATCACAATTCAAGCTTTCTACACTCAAAACGCTCGTACGCGTTGTAGATTACAATTTATATCTCAAATATCTCAATAAACCACGCAGCGTCTCAAAAAGTTATTCTTTCAAGTTTTTACAAAGACAATGTGACGTCTGTCAAAATAGTACCTCAAAAAGCCACAGCTTCGCTAGTATCTATCAAGGGCTGCGTTCCGAATCGCGCTCAGTATTCGGTTCCGAACAGCCCCTATCCACAACGCGGCCCAATACTCAATCGTTTATTGCTTCCATAAGTAAATGAGCAACTACTCTCTGCGCCTAGCATCTAGTCTACGGCCCTATCTGAACATATGTTTTCGCCGTTCTAGATTCGTCAAGGACCTGGAGGACGGCTTCGTGCGGCACCGGCCGACGGCGCGGCTGCGGCAGTCGGCGTCGCTGGGCGCGTCCAGCTCGTACAACGAGGTGATCCCGCCGCCGCTGCCGCCGCCGCCCGTGCTCACGCAGGGCCGCCGCGTCGACTCCTCGCTGAAGCGGCTCGAGCGCGCGCACGACGACCTCTTCCAGTTGTAGCGGTCGAGGCAGCGCAGGTAAAAATATAAAACAATGTTATTTACTTATTCTTTGTAATATAGTTGCTCAAGAAGTCAACATTGCGATACCTGATGAGCGGCTTTTTGCACCCTATATAAAACCCAATAAAAGTGACTGACTGATCTATCGACGCACATCTAAAACTACTGAACTAATCGGAATGAAATTTGGCACACTAATTGTTATTACGATGTAGGCCGCCAAAAATGATTTTTGGAAATTCCAGCCTCTAGGGGTATTAAAAAGGAGGTTGAAAATTTAACCGAATTCCGAGCGAACCATGTCGCTGGGAAAAGCTATTTTTTATAATAAACAAATAATAATATGGTTCCTTAACTCACAAGGACTTAATTTCCGCATGATTGCGTTATAGTACTGGCTTGTTGGCTCAGTAATGCACGATTTCCTTAACGGTAGTACTAGAATACAGATATCTACTAGTGCATTTATGAAATGTCCCAAGATATTTATTATTACTTATTTATGTTGGAAAAACAATGAAAAGATCATACGAAATACTAATATCCCCGCCACGCTTCGTCAGTAAAAGGATAGACATTGTGGCTCCGTCAAAAATGCCACAAAAGTTAAATATCTACGACAAGTTTCCTCATAAATGATACAAATTAACGTCCGTCACATGCTTCGTCCAAAATCTACCCAAATAAATAATCATCAACATGCTTCATCATATATCTTTGGTACTTTTCTAAAACACACTTTAACAGTCTGTTCATTCAAAGTTTAATCCCTTTTTTTTTATCCAACTGTTAATCCAATCCCTACGTTCAACCATCAGCCAACGAACGCACCTCGTTTCAAAGACATGTAGATCGTTTCTTTATAAACATTGTACTAACGATCGATCGACAGAGGTGGCGTCACGGTCCCTCTTTACCAACTTCGCCGGACCTGTTAATCTACTTACTTATACGATGAGTCAACGTCGTCGGTAGTCCACATATTTCGTATAGCACTTTCGCAGATGCAACTGCGATGCATGTTGTCTGTTATGTTGCAATGTTTTCTAAGATATACGTTACTAGTTGATCAGGTGAACATCGTTACACCCGAAGGAGATTCAGATGTCGTATTACTTTGTCACGCTATAATTCGTAAAATTCGTAATTCATAAAATAGCTCACTTTGAAATGGAAATGGGTCACCTTGTATGGAAAGTGACCCGTTTCCTTTGCTGGGGACATTGGGGACATCCTGGGGACATTGCAGTTCACGCTAGTATGTACCTACATCAATTATCGACATACTATTTGCATTGCAAAAAGCATTTATGTGCTGATCCTGTTAACAGCTGTGAAACAGATTAAAATTAGGTATTTACAGTTTTCTTAAGTGGAAAGCTACATTAGTAGAGTTCCCAATAATCTAGTCTGAAGGTTACAACAGTTGTGAACAATTACGTTCAAGTGAAACATGCCATTGTATCAATTGAATAACTCCAATATGATGTTATATTTCATTAGTATAATGATAGGTGTGATAAGGATAAAGAAGGAAGTCGTCAATTGCTTTTTAACTGACTTACAAAACGGAGGAGGAGGATCTGTGACATACATTTGTGATCGTTTGAATCACGTTTATGTTCTATTAAAAATTAACCTACCTGTACTAAAATAGTCTCTCTAAAGGCGTGTTTATCCATATTCCAGATATGCGCGTTTCTAATGTGTCCGCGACGCACCGTCCCCTCGCCGCCAGACGTCGGCGTCGTGACGTCGCGCCGTGACGTCGCGTCGTGACGTCGCCGCCGAGTCGTCGCGTCGCGTCAGTCACGGCAAGTGATATTAGCCTAATAACGATACATTGTAATGTCGATTATACGATCTGTTACATTTATTGCATACGATAATGTTCTGTTCCTACAGTTGAATCAACTTTTTGATGACTTTTTGATTTTTAATTTATTTAACATGGAAATCTGTGCATGTTTTTTGTTAAATAATCAATAAAATAAGAGTAAATCAGTAGCAAGTGATCTTTATGTACTTCAGTCATGAAACTGAGAAGTCTAAAATATATGAATATTATTAAAGTTTTTTTTTTTGTAATCATAATAGTGCATGTTTTTTGTTGCACTCGACCTCACGAATGTCTAGTAAAAAGTTGGGTTGCTCTATAAATACCCATATGTTCAGGAAGTATCAGAGGTTTACTAAAATTAAAGATTGTGTGGTAGTATATGAACATATCATTTGATAATACCTAAAGCATTAGTTTAAGTGCGAGATGATTTCAAGTCATTGAATTCGTACCTAATACTGATAATAATACATTTTCTTCGATCATATTATTTGGTCAGACAATACTAATTGATAAAATTAATAAGTTGTTGACACGCTCTTCATTTATTTTATTATATTTATAGTGTGATATCGCTATACTTACCGAATATATGTTGTTATGTGTGAATTTATGCATTTATGTATAGTATACATATGTGGAATACATATAGTTCTTTCGTGTCACATTTCCATGTAAGATGTTACAAAACTCATAAAAATGTATAACAATATACTCAAGAATATTTTAATTTTAATGTGTCATAAGGGTCAAGCAAAACGCTGTGACGATATTTTAACCACAGAATCAGCTATCGATTCTAAGCATGTCATTAGGTTTTTATTATTTATCGAGTTGGTCAATAAAATTGTATGGGATTCAGTTATCGCTCACATCATCAATGGCATACTGGGCCATACAAATATTTTTGTTACTAAGTCTAAAAAAATAAAAGCCTGTGGGTAAAAATATCGTCACAGCGTTATACTTGATCCTATATATTGCTCGTATTACTAGCTTTATGGAAAAAGGAGGATCTTTTAATTCACAGCTACTACATATGCCCACATTCTAGTGACTCAACTGGCTGTTTGTCTTCCTTATTTTCAAAGCATGGTTCAGAAAACAGAAATGAATTAGAGGTCAGCCAACGTTAAATAATACATAGGTATTGCGTATTTATCGTACCATACAGAAATGACATATTATCTACAGCCTGTAAATTCCAGTGAGTGGCTGGTCGATTTCGTTTACAATTCAAAAATTCATCAAAAATTTCATCTTGTGCTTCTTCTGTGTTTGTCTCCCGTTATAAGGTTATATAAAGGGATATACAAGCCTCGTATGCTTCGCACCGGGCATAAATTTCGGCCACAGTGACAGTTCCCCTTATTAGTTAGGTCCTATTTTCAAGGAATTTTCAAAGAACGTCAGTTAAAAGATGGTTTGAAATAACTGATATTCACTTTCCATATATGGCTTGAAATGTTGACCGTGAGCAAATGTTAACTTGTATGTATGAAAAATAATCATTACTACTAAGAGAACGAACGATAATTTATATAACTTGCATCTATAAGTTAATATCAGTTAATTCGTCAATATCAGGAAAAGGTACATATTTTGCCACCTATTGCTTTTTAGCTCGTTTTTTCTGGTTCTCATTTGTCAATTTTACACTGACGCTTTACATTTTCTTTAACTATTGTTTATTAAACAGTCTAAGCTGTCCTTTCACGATGGTATGTATGTTTTGTGACCTAAATAAAATAAATGTTAAGATAAAAAGGATCGATTGTCCAATTTCCTTATTTTTTCTTTATAACACTTAGATAGTGAATTAATAAAAATGTTAATTATACATCTATCTATGTATTAACTATAAGGCACTAATTTTGGTGTGAATATATATTTAACACTGTCTGTATGTATGGTCAATAATCGTATGAGTGTTTACGTGTTTCATGGTAGCTTTACAAGTCTGCCTAATAATGTTAATTAGATCATCGTATATCCTTTTGATCGATCGATTTCATTTATATATGACAGTGTATTTTGCAATGCAAATGCGATGATAAAAAGTAAGTATCCGAGTATAATAAAATAACCGAAGTAAAAATTACAAAGACAATATCAAAAAATAAATAAATATGAACATATTAAATCTTATTATGGTTAAATTTCATGTACCTGTATTTAAAAAAATCGTGTATAGTCACAAAGTAATAATATATTATGCGATATAAATCTATAACTATAGGAATCCTATACTAAACATGGTCTAAGAAAACCAGGTCTGCCGATCCGGGTGACGTGTCACCCTTACGTTAAAGTCGAGTTGCCACTTTATTGCAATAAAACAAAAATGAAGGAAATATTTTCTGCCGTTAGAATGCAAAATGAATTATTTGCAACACAGCAGTGTGAATGACGTTAGGGGTCACCCTAAGTGTGGGTGTCAACCCACACTACTACAGAATACCGAACTGTCATACGTGGCGAAGTATATTATTGTATCATGATACTAAAGTGGCGAGTGTTGACAACTTTATATTAGCTTCTGCCCGCGACTTCGCCCGCTTGGAATTCGGTTATCGCGGATCTGCGGGAACGATGCGTTTTTCGTTTAAAAAGTAGCCTCTGTCCTTTCTCGGGACCCGAACTATCTCCATGCTAAATTTCATCTCAATCCAGCGGTTGAAGCGTGAAGACGCAACAGACAGACAGACAGTTTTACTTTCGCATTCATAATATTAATATGGATACTAAAGCTATATGAGTACTCAAGTAACATAATAATAGTAACAATTTATTACAAATATGTGTGTGTCTAGATGAACTCTATGCATTTGTTTTCCTTGTATAGTAAAATGTTAGAAATATTTTTACTATACATTCTCATTGACACTGATTAACTCGCAATATATTGTGCGCAATTGATTTTTAGAATATCAAAATCGTTACTATGAAGTACAACAAACTATTTAGAAGTGCGTGGAACACAATATGCTTCACATAATATACAATGTTGCTTCATTATCGTAATTTTAAATATGTTTGAATTAGTAAAAATCATTTGTCGTATTATTACAAGGTGCTAACAAATTAGTCAAGGATATTTTAAGAGATAATAAATTACATTAAAACAATTAACTTTTAACTATAATTAAGGGAAAAAAAAATTCGGCGGGAAAACGGCAGGTTCTTAAACAGGGTGTTTTAACGTAGCAAATTTGTTTACTATTTTTCTCCAAAAAAAACATAACAAAACCAATGATGTTTCATACTTAAATGTACTTCGAGAGCCGAGTACTATCAGCTGTAAAAATATCCGTGACTAATTTGTTAGCACCTTATATATCACGCTGTGTTTCTTTTGATAATATCTCATGTTTCATCATCATCGGTCGTGTGTTAGGCACTTGTTCCACTGCAAACGATGAGCGAGAAGCTATCCAGTACCTATGTATATTCTCGCTCAAGAAAAAAACAAGAGATTTATTTTATTTATAGATATATTTAGATCCTGTGAGTTTTACTTGTATCGCTATGTGAGTAGTTTACCGCTGGCAGTGTGAACAGACAACGATAAGTTACAAAGTATACATGGTGGGTCAGAAAATATGGCAAATAATTAACCCACAGTATCGGCTATCGATTCTAAGTATATTGTATAGGTCTTCAATTTTTTTCGAGTTGGTAAAAAAAACAAAAATGTATAGGATTCAGGCGTCGCTCGCACAACCAATCCCATATAATTTTTTTTTTACTAACTCAAAAAAAATTAAAGACCTATACAATATACTTAGAATCGATAGCCGATACTGTGGGTTAATTTTTTGCCATATTTTCTGACCCACCGTGTATTTGTTTCTTTAACTGACCTTTGTCCGTTTTTTGAGCTAGAAAATAGTCAATAGCTAATCGCTTACTCGCCGATGGGGGACAAGTGCCGTATGATGTGTGGAAATCATGAGACCTCAGTGCCTTGTGATAGTATTGTAACTTCCAGCGTATAGTCGAGTTCTCCAATATATACACATATTGTTCACCTTACTCTGTTGTAATAAGGTCCGAAAGTGTACACATATTAATTAACTCAGCTGTTTTATAGTACACTGCTATATGTATATGGATTGAGTAGTTTTGTGTATACAAACAAACCTTTATAATCGAGGCAGTTTTAACTATCATGTTGAATAAACGTGAGAACGAGCATCCAGTATGCGCTGACGTATTCGATTTTTCCCAAAATTGTTGTATAGAAACTGTGTGTTCTTAGAAATTCCATCTCTTGCCATTAGTTCCTTATATTTAGACCGTGCAGTATCTTTTTTAGTTTTTGGTGCTATATTTACAAAGTCCCGTAGTTTAATGACCAACTCATATTACCTATTATATGATCTCGTTTGTGCAAAGTTTCTTTTGACCAAATTTCGGAATGTAATGTCAAAGATTGAGATCAAAGTGAAAGGGGAACTCTTCGGCCACAATTATGAGCTGGATCTTGAGCTGATATCGTGACATTATCCATATAAAGTTTGATTCGAGATCGTACTTATCCTCATGATCGATCGTTCTGTATGGACCTTAGGTTCATATCAATAGGGCACGATTTTCTCAACGTAGTTTTTTTTGCTGTAAATACAATTACAATTTGGACTAGAGATGCATAGTGGAAGATCGTTCTTTTGACAGATTCAACTTAGTACGTACCTTGGTCGAAAACTGGTTTTCCCTACAGATAATCTCTTTCGTTTGAATCCCTGTAACTTACATAGTCGTAATATAGACAAGTAGTATCATTATTATGTTAATGCACAATTCAAGTTATATTGTTAAAACACGTATATTTAAGATGGAATTGTAAATGTATGTAAAAATGTATGTATTTAAGATAACGAACAATATTAGATTTAATTTGCCTTGTAATATAATTTAAGCCATTGTTTTATCCGCTTATGTTTATTTATGCTAGTTGAGCTTTAAATAAAAATATTTTATTACACGTTTCGTATGAGTTTTATTTTGAATCAAAATAGATTGACTTCTCCACGTATTACCAAGGACCGCGTATTAGCAAGAAAACGAAAACTTCAATTGTAAAAATTTTATTGTAAATAAAAATATATTGTGTACCCGATTTAACATAAAATATAATTCGTTTAAATATTATAAATTAATGCTACTTTAACACATTTATCAAGGGAAGTTATTTACAGTTTTATTTACAACGATGAGACAATATACATTCAAAACCTAGACATAGATCAGATATACACAATATGCTACCAGCAAATAAAGCTACTTAGTGTTCATCCAACATGAAAAAAAACTTGGTGAAGGTGATTAAAGCATTTATCAGGTAAGTATTATTAAAATATAAAAACAAATCATTAAATTCCGTTAAACAAGCTCACCGTTTCTTTGGTTAAACAACGTATAAAATTGTACAAGAACCTACGTAACGTTTTATCACATGCATTCTTTATTAGTTGACAGAGTAAATTAATAAATACTGGAAATTACCTATTAAGTTAAGTACTTACAGCGAAAATACTTGTTACATTTAAAAAATTACGCTTGTGGGATTATGTATCACAATTTGTATAAACAAAGTTATCTACATCACTTAAAAATTTGACTAGTTTTATAATCTTGATCGCTTACCGCCTGTTTATTGTGTTTAGTTTCATCAAGTTCATCATATACTCGTTTCTATTTAATTATTAAAGTTTAGAAATTGTGTGCGTATTCACACGTTTTTGTAGCATGATAAGATTTATTTAAATAACTATATAAAAACTTTTCAATATGTATCTACATATTATTCTAATGGCATGTTGCACCCCTGTTTCCATGTTATTCGTTTGCTTACACAGCTAAATTCTATCATCTCTAACATCTCATTCCGTATCCTAAGTAGGGGCTTCCTCAATTTGGTCGAGTATTACATTTACGTTAGGCTCCTGCGTTCTATTTAATAAAAAATCTAGATCGTTCGATATCTTGTTGAGCATTCGATCCGTTTCGGGCGAATCGTACGCTTTATTCCACTGTCTATTGACCTGTTCGATATCGGATTTAGACTTGGTTTCGTCTTTTATTATTTCCATGGATGGGAGGGATATACTGGATGAGAATTCTTGGT
Organism: Aethes cnicana; assembly: GCA_963971205.1. Taxonomy (NCBI): domain Eukaryota; kingdom Metazoa; phylum Arthropoda; class Insecta; order Lepidoptera; family Tortricidae; genus Aethes; species Aethes cnicana. Next base: position 3,795,607 of record OZ020288.1, on the reverse strand, counting down.
TTTTATTTGATTTTTTTAAGCAGCTTTTTATTGGTGGGGAGGGTATTTTGGAGACGTCCGGGTTGGATTGGACGCAGAGGGAGCAGTTTTCTTTGGCGGTGTCGAATCTTCTTTGTGTGTAGGGTTCGAAGTCGACGGAGCAGGTTAAGAGGGGGGCTGGTTGGGGTGGTGGGGGGGTGTTGAGGACGCCGAGCTCCAGGCAGACGCGGGCGACGTAGTCTGGCTGCGCGCGCGGGATGAGGTCGCAGAAGGCGCGGGACGGCGCGTGCCGCTCGTAGCGGTGCGGGCTCAGCACAGAGTCCTTGTACTCCACGCAGCGGACGATGTCGGCGCGGCTGTCCGGCGTCGACTGGCGCCTGACGCAGAAATAAAGAAGTCAGCCTATATGCTCATCATCATCGCCATTATGATCATCATCATTGTCATTATGATCATCATCCTCATCATCATCATCAGCCAATGCATATGTCGGATTTAAAATACAACAATTCCAGTAAGTAAGAGTACCTACGCACGGTAGCCGCATTGCGGATATCCGTAATGGACCACACACATCACATCTTTAGTACAGGTCGCGGCACGTAATTTGAGCGGTGAGCAAAAGTAGAGGGGATTTCTGCGCATATTTACGACTGAAGGGCCAGTAAGCCCGCGCGCACGATAAAGCCGATCTGCCGATGATGTATTTTTGACTTCTGCGCATCCAAGGTCACCGCTCAAGTCCGTGCCGATACCTGTAGGCATGGGTTAAGGTTAAAGGTATCTTGTTGACATTACAAAGTTCCCCTAAATCCAAAGATCCTGATCTATTCGCATCGCAGTACAGTACATAATTACAATTTCGGGCTTCCGGTTAGCCGGACCGCCAGCCGCAAGCCGGCTTACCGGCCAGTAAGTCGACTCAATAATGAAATAAAATTAAATCCCTGCAGTCTTCACCAGGTCGCTCAACCACCACTGTCAGTTGTAAAAAAAAGAAAAAAAGTGACACAGTGTACCTTACCTGTGCAGGCGCGCGTCGAGCTCGGGCGCGGGCGCTCGCCAGTAGGACACGGGGGACACCGACGGAGACTCCGGCGCCGCCCCCCCGCGGCTCTCCACCTCACCCCCTTGTTTTATGTACACTGGAACAATAACCAATTAATATTAGGCATAGGAAGTCACCTATAGGTGCGTCAAGCTTGGTAAAATTGGTGACGGTCGAGGAATTGACAAGGTCTGTTTAGAAAGGCACACGGATATACAGTTTTTTTTCCAACTAGTACATTTTTTTAAGAAGAATTTGGAATGTATAGGACATACGGATACGCCGGATGAAGCCGTGGTGGCCTTGTGGTTCGACCTACCGCCTCTCATGCTGAGGGTCGGGGGTTCGATTCCGGCTCGCACCTCTAAGTTTACTTATGTGCGAAATTCAATTTGAATTTACCACTGCGCTTTTCGGTGAAGGAAAACATCGTGAGGAAACCTGCACGCACCTGCGAAGTAATTCAAAGATGTGTGTGAAGTCCCCAATCCGCACTGGGCCCGCGTGGGGACTATAGCCCCAACCCTCTCGTGATGAGAGGAGGCCTGTGCCCAGCAGTAGGCCGTAAATAGGCTGTTGTAGTAGTAGTAGTAGTAGTAGGACATACGGAGAAGCTGCTTAGGTGTGATCTTGAAAAATAAATTTGGCATCGTCAAATTACTTGGTCAAGAGTAAAGGGAATAAAATAAAGCGAATGTGGTTATTCTTGAAGAAGCACAGCCTATACTTTTAATCCCGGAAACGGCATAGTTCCGGCGGGAACTAGTATTAACATAAGTCATCCCATCACATTCAGGAGGAATCTTGCGCTTCTAGTCCTCTAGTTGGTCCTAGTAAGGTGAGCCACAGCCACAGACTACAGAGGTGATAAGTACGGTACATGTAGGTAGGTATACTCACGACTGAGCGAGGTGTCGCCAGCGGGCGAATCCTGCCATTCTCGTGGTTCGCCCAGCGACAGAGCGCGTTTCGCGGAACGCAGGCATTCTTCGTCGCGGATCACGTAGCAGACCAGCATTGCTAGACCCTGGAACGTGGATTAAGCGTTGGTTTTAAACTTTTAATTATAGACGTTCAGGTGGTAGGTATATACCCACCTACATAAGGTCCATAGTTGTGTAGTCAGTTCTTAGATAGCCAAGTAGCTAGTGTTAGAAAACTATCACCTATTTTTATTATTGGGTTTGTTTTTTGATTCAAGCACAGTTGACGGACTCCTGGTCGTTAAATATGGCCGCCGAGTAACGGACGGAATCAACCCACTCTAAGTGAAGCGACTTTTTAGAACGGATCCGTGTAACAATTCATAACCTGGCAGGCATCCGTGCTTAACAATCGGGTCACATCGAGTGCGACTGCGGCGCGTTGGCGGTGTGACAGGTCTTACGATAACTAACGCTATACGGTGCAGACGCATTCGGTGTGACCTGGGTTTTAAGGTTAAGTGACGCCTATGCTGCAAATGCCTATGACATAGATGTCACGTGAACGTTTAATACAGTGTTGGACTGACGTTGGCGAGCGCGGCGGCGGAGAG